>PISW01005514.1:0-15362 GCA_004023785.1 Mungos mungo
GTGGGGGCCGTGGGGGCCATGGAGCCGTGGGGGCCATGGGGCCGTGGAGGCCATGGGGGCCGTGGGGGCCGTGGGGGCCATGGGGCCGTGGGGGCCGTGGGGGCCATGCGGGGAAGTGCCAGGGTTGGTCAGCAGGGAGAGGTGGGCAGCAATCCCTGTTGGCATCTCTTTGGGCAGGAATGGGTGAGCAGGGCGACGACCAGCAGCCCGGGCACTGAGGCTGTCCCCAGGGTGTGGCACCTGTCTGGGGTGGTCAGGCCAGGGGAACTGGAGCTCAGAGTGAGGAGCCTGACAAAGGGGGCGCCTGGGGTTAAGGAGAGGAGGGGCGCGCTCCTGGGCCAGACATGTGCTGTCTCTAGAAATCTCTGACTCTGGCGGGGCAGGGCCAGTGAGGAGCCAGATTCCAGACCTTCTGGACCCAGAACCTAAGATACAGAGGGAGTCGATGAAGAATGCCTAAAAGTCAGGAAGAAAAGGGAGCAGCCCATTAGCCAGAGACTCCACTGTAACCTCATGGGAGATGAAACCGGACCAACAGGATGGTGTTTTCTGCCCAGTGGACTGAGCGCAGAGGCCATGTTGCCAAGGCTGCAGAGCCCTGGGGAGCACCTACCCTGCGGGAGCACTGAGCCTGTGGGAGCACCTACAGGAGCACCTGCCCTGCGGGAGCATCTGTGGGAGCACCTGCCCTGCGGGAGCACTGAGCCTGTGGGAGCACCTACGGGAGCACCCGCCCTTCGGGAGCACCTGCAGGCTGCCCTGGGCAGTGGACCTGGGGCCGCCACTTCAGAAAACAAGGAGGTGTTTCTCTTGTAAAGTTCAAGCTATGCATTCCCTTTCACCCAGCACGTGCGTTCCCAGATAAATTCCCCCAACTCTGGTGTATGTGCTTACTTAAACATTTGTGGTTGAATGGACATTTCTGATTTTTTTAATGTTTATTTATTTTTGAGAGAGAGAGCAAGAGTGGGGAGGGGCAGAGAGAGAGGGAGACACAGAATCCGAAGCAGCTCCAGCCTCCGAGCTGTCAGCACAGAGCCCAACACGGGGCTTGAACCCACGAACCACGAGATCATGACCTGAGCCGAGGTCGGACGCTTCATCCGCTGAGCCCCCCGGGTGCCCCTGAATGTACACTTCTCGGTGACCGCTTTGCTCTAACACCCGGAGCACGTGAACACACGCTTTCTGCTGCCCTGTTGCTGTTGAGAGGCCAGCGGAGGGTCCCTCTGTCCCCGGGGCCTCCGCTCCGCCTTGCCTCTCCGGCTGCTTCTGAGTCCCTCTCTTCTGCGACAATCGTCCTTGATGTCCCGTCACTGAGGATCCGGACCCTTGCAGCCACAAGCCACCTCACGGCCAAAGCCGCTCACAGGCGTCCTGGGCTTTGAGCATCACCTGATGAACCTGCACAAACCCCGGCGCCTGTTTTGCGTCCCACGGCGTAGGGGACACCCCGCTAAGTGACCTCTGGTCACAGGGGTGGCGGAGACCCCGCCCTCGCTCCTGCCGGCCAGCCCCGGGGCCTCTCCGTGTGGCCCCGCGAGGCAGCTGGCTCCTTCGATCTTCTTTCTAGGCAAAACGGACCCGATTAAAGCAGTCCAGGTGCGTTTGAGTCCCCGCGTGACGCCGGGCTCTGGGTCTGTGCACGGATGTCCTTCATCCGCTCAGGACCCCCCGGCTCCCTTCCCCTCACATACGGCCTCTGCCCTCTTCCGTCGTGGTGAGTGGACTGCGGTGGCCGGGAGTCGCGCGTCCCGGGCAGAAGCGGGGTGAGAAATCCCCGTGCTGAGCTCGCCGACAGGTCCCGGCACAGACCCCGGCGCGAGCGGGGGGCCGGGCGGCCTGGGCCAGCCTGAGCCGCCCGCCCCGGGACACTGGCCGCCGTCACCCACCGCTGGCCGCGGAGACGCCGGGAGGCGGGAGGACACAGCTGCGGGCGTCCGGCCTCTCCGTGGGGTGGGCCGTTCTCACGTGACGCCGGTTTGGTGGCACTTTCCCGTGGCTCGGTCCACCCCGAGCGCCCACGGAGTCCTCGCGCCTGCGGCTCCCCGGCCCGTCCCGAGGGCCTCACGAGGGTCTCCGAGCCCTGTCCCCATCCTCTGCCTGCCTTTCAAGCTTAGAAATAGATACGAGAAAGGGACTCGAGCCCCAGGGGCGCCTGGGAAACCGCCGCGATCTTTCGCCACTCACCGCACTTTTATCTTTAAAAAAGTAAACATAATACCATCGCCTCTCTTTTTTTTCTTTTTTCATTTCTGGGAAAACCTTTATTTTGTGTATCTCTCGAGCATCTGGACGCTCCCCGTCTCAGACTCACGGAGGATCCCTTCCTTCCAGTTCCCCTCAAAATTCCTGCCGGTTTTATTTTTGCAAAGGCCTCAGGGCCGCCAAGCAGACCCCTCCCTGGTCTCTCCCCCCGCCTCCCCGTGAAGAGGAAGGGGCTCCCTGAGGTCTGTAGGCACAGCAGGTGCGTCCCCACAGAGGTGCCCCTCCTGAAGCCCCGGGACGGTTAACTCTTTCAAAGAAAGAGCCTCGCAGGCCTGGGAAAGCTGTCTGGGTTCATTGATTAAAAAAAAAAAAAAAGGGTCTTGTTTTTAGCAGCATCCGCGATATTAAGGAATGGTATCGGTGACACTGAGTACTTGCAAGGGGCTCTGGTCACCTCTGACCTCCTTGACGCCGTGAAGAACGAAGTGACGTGGGGGAGACCCGAAGCCCCGCCAGACCGGGCCTGGCGGAAGAGGCCGGCGGGACGCGTCTCCCTCCCACACCCCGAAGAGTGAAGCAAAAACGGTCCACATTCCTCCCTTGGGCCCCCACGTCCCGTATTCTGACGTGCAAACGCTCATTCGGGGGCACACGCTCCCGGCTGGGCTCGGCGGCCGCTCGGCCCCTCCGCGCGCACTGAGGGTCTGCGCCGAGACAGTCGTGAAAGCACAATATTCTGGCCACGCAGCGCTCGCCTACGCCGCACGCCCCGGGCACGCACTGATGTGTGGCTCCCCACGTTCCGAGTGGGGTTCGCGTTGTCCCTGCCCGTCCTGGGCTCAGCCGGAGGGTGAGAAAGGGAGCAGGGTTATTAGGAATTCTGACAAGGCAGGCTGAATGAATTGTGTTTCCTTTGTGAGCCTTAATCCGGTGCTGTATTGGCTTCTCGGACATGGCTGATTTATCTGGAGTTTCGTTCTGTTCCTGACGGCGTCCTTGACCAGCTGTCTGATCACCTTGAGCAAAGTCACACGCCGGCTTTCGGACGTGGGAAGGGCAGCGGTGGGACTGCCCAAGTGCATTCTCCCGGGCGGGTCGCTCCAAGGCACTGGGGCCATCCCTTGTTCGGGAGAGAGGCTGGCCTGCGCGGGGGGTCTCCCCCAGGGAGGAGGCTTGGGCCACTCTCCCCCCCTCGCCCCTCCGTTTGGGATCTGAATCTCCTTTGGTGGTGCAGGAAGAAAGAAAATTAATTTTCGCCCGTCTGTGAGTTCCGAATAGCACGTTTCAGCAGAAACCTGTCGCACGTTCTGTTGAGTTGAGCGGATTGAGACGGAGTTTTCTCGGGGCAGGAGGGGAACCGGCTGCAGACCTTTCCAGGGCGCTCACGCCCGTTCGCCCCGGTCCTGGGGTCTCCAGTACCTTGTGCTTATCACGGCGGAAAGAGTTGAGATTCATTCTCTCCTAACTCGCATATGACTGTGGTGTTTGCTTTTTGTAAGAGCAAGCGTGTCTCGCTTGGAAAAGAGGAAAAATAATGATGATTGTCAGTAAGCCCCCAGCACCTCCGAGCACCTGCTCTTGGCACAGTCGTGGCTGGTGGTTTTAGACTTCGGGCGGATCCTGGTCTAAAGGAAACACGTGCTTCCTTCACTTCGGGCTCATAGCCCCGGTGCCTGTGACACTTTCCTGCTGGGCGCCTTCTAGGTGCCAGGACGGGGGATCCGGTGACAGCTCGCGGGCTAGACACACGTCAGAGATTTCAGAGATGTCAGCGCCGTGATCAAAGTGAAAAGCAGACTCACCAACCGACAGAAACCAGGGTGATCGGCCGGATGGATCCCGGGGGAGAGGCCACAATGTCACTGCAGGGCACCCCGATGAGAGCCACCAACCAGAATGGGGCCCCCGGGGCTGGTTCCGGGGCTGTCACCCGCGGCCAGAGCTGGTCTGGGCAGGGGACTGGGCTGTGCCTCCATCCCCAGCCTTCCTCCTCAGGCCTCGCTCGAGGGAAGGGTCACCTGCCATTTTCTTAGGGGACAATGTGGGAGGACTTGTCTATGCGCCTCAACGGTCGGCCACTGGGTGAGGAAGACCCCTTTGGCTCTTTGCACTCCTGCTTTGATGTGGGTCCTCTGGTCCGTCCGCGGTGGCCCTGGGCTGGAGCCGCCCCCTGCTCAGCTCTGACTCCCTGTAAGTGGGACGCTCGTCATCTTGGTCAAGGGGAGGGCAGGGGGGAGGCAGGAGGAAAGGGGGAAGCCGAGAGGAGGCGTGACTTCGTGCATAGTCCCAGGTTCATGGTGATCTTGAGCAGAATTCTGGGGTCTGCCTTTGGCTTTAAGTTAGTCCTGATCTGCAGGGGAGCTGGGAGTCCACCCCCCACCGCTGGTCCACAGTGTGTTCCCTGGAGGAGACTCACGTGGGAAGCAAATGGATACTGAAGCTAGGGGTCGGGGGGGGGCACAGAGATGGGTGAAAGGTCCCAGGGACCCGGGTGCCCCACCCTTGCCCCAAGCCCGTCACCTCTAATTATAAAATGAGTAGGGTGGGGAGCACGCAGCGCCCACTCCACGGGACACGGTAGGACCTGAGTGACACTTGCCCAGAGCTGGCCTATCTGGTGCGCTGTCTCATCCCCAAATCATTGTCTTCCGTGGGTGACGGCCGCCTTGTCCGTCTAAGGTCTGCCGCACCCACTCGTCAGGTTCCGTTCCCCGGAGAAGTCAGCTGCGGGCACAGCCGTGACACCGCCCAGGGGCTGGGGACCTTCGCTTCCTCTCCTGAAGGGCGTGCTGACCTTGGCCTCACTACTCCGGGACCCGGGGGGGGGCGTCTGAGCAGAATCTGGGAGGCCCCCGTGATCCCAGAGCGTCTGGGTGCGGGGATGCCATGTGACCGGACACTGTTGACTCTGTGGGTCCCGTGTGCGCTTGGCAAACGGAGGGATTTACCCAAGGCCACCTTGTCCCCACCTGCCAGGTCCGGAGCCGGCGTGTGCCCGGTGCCTCGGGTTTGCCCAGGACGTCCCCCTGGAGACGCCGACCAGGCAGGTAAGCAAAGTGCCTGCTCAGAAGCCAGACTCTCCTCCCTCCCCAAGTTCATGGCCGCTTTCCCTGGGACCTCGCTCCACATGCAGACGGGTACGTCCAGGAAGGCAGCTCCTGAATGCCCCTGAGGACTTTCTGCAACATTCTAGAAGCCCTCAGCTGGTGGCCACGTCTTCAGAACGCCCTCTGTGACTCCTGCCTCCACGCTGGGCTCCCGCAAGTCCTCGCGTTAAGTCTGAAGCCATCTTCCAACCTCTGCACAGGCAGGTCAGCCCGGAGCCGAGTGCTCCCCGGGGGGGTCGTGGCTGCAGATGCGCGGGGTCACCCGGTGGCCGCTCGCCTGTGGACGGAGGCAGAAAGAGTCATTCTCCATGCAGAGAGCAATGCAGGGCCTGGTGCACTTCCAGGAGGGGTGACTCTGAGCTTGCAGGGGTGAGCCTGAGGGAGGGCGCCCTCCCCCTGGGTCTGGCCCGCGGAGAGCACTGGACGCACGCATGCACATTGTCACCAACGTGACTGCCGCCGCACCCCACTGCCCATCTGAGGCTGCCTCCTGGTCAGAGCCTTTGCATTTATTCCTTAGAACCTTCTGGAAAGGCTGGATGGGGCACCTTCTTATTTTGTAGGTGAAGAAGTTCAGGAACTGGCTTCAGGTGGCCGCAGGCCTGGAGGACCCTGCGGGTGGAAGAGGACGCGCTGGCCCCCCCCAGGGTGCGGCTCTGGGAGACCTGGGCTCCTGCCGCCCGGGCCCCTGAGCTCCAGGTGAGGCCCCTTTACCTTCTGAGGCCATAGGGTTGGACTGTGCCCAAACGGTCTCTTCTCCCAGGGAGAGCAAGGCTGGGACAGGTGGGGGTGGGGGGTGGGCAGGGGCGCGCGCGTGCGCGCGTGTGTGTGTGTGTGGGGGGGGCGGGTGAGGCTGTCCCTTCAGCCATGGTGTGGGGACACTTCTCAGGGCGTCCCCTCTGGTGGCACGAGGGCTGTCGTGGATATGCAGCCCCCTCATTGAGCTGGGTGCTGGTCCCTGGATCCGCACCCACCGGGCGCCGGCCCTTCGGAGCAGGCCCCAGCCCTCTGCCTCACCTTCCCTCCAGGGTCTGCGCCCAGAGAGGCTGAGGCTCCAGGCCACCAGCCAGCCCGCGGTGGGACCTGCTTGATCAAGGCGGTGAGAGTGAGAAGGGACCCCGCTGGGCGGTCCTGTGCGGGGCTGTAGGGGTGGGGAGGGGCGCTGCCGCAGGGGAGGGGGGTAGGCGAGCTGGTCCCGGGCCTCCGCTGGGGGTGGGGGAGGGGAGCTCCGCCGGGCCGCGGTGTGAGCGGGGAGTGAGCCGGTCTGTCGCCGCCGCAGGTGGCAGCGCGCGCGGACCCCACGGACCTTCTCGCGGGCGGGGGTAGGGGGTGGCGGGGGGGGGTGCTCCTCTCGCGTCCCCCCTTCCCTGCGCCGCCCGAGTGATAGCTAATTGCACAGAGAAAGGGCCCGATTGTCTGCGCGCCGGAAGCGCGGGTGTGGGCGGCTGGAAGCGCCGAGAAGGTGGCCGGCCTCGGTCGGCAGCTGCCGGGGCCTGGGGGTGACGTCAGCGCTGGCGAGCGGGAGCCGGCGGGGAGGGGGGCGCTCGCCGCTCACAAAGCGGCCATTGTCGGCCCGGGGGCTGCGCTCGGGCTGAGCGGCGCGCGGGGCCCTTGACCGGGAGGCCGGGGCCGCGGGGCGCGGGAGGGGGGGGGCGTGCAGCCCGGCCATGGGCCCGGGGTCGGCGGGGAGCATGGGCCCTGACCCACTCATGGCCCTGCTGGTCGTCATCCTGCTGGCCCGTTTCCTTCTCTGGTCCTGCCTCGGCCCCTACATAGACTATAAGTTGGCCCGAGGGCGCGCCCGGAAGCCCAAGGAGGACTAGGGCGGGAGGACTCTGAGCGGCCAGGGGGGCGCTGCCCCAGAGGGGTCCTGTCCTGAGCTGAGGGCCTGTGGGGCAGGGCAGGCCGGGGGTGTCCTGGTCACTAGCCTGTCCGAGGTCGGGACTGAGGGGCCGTCAGGTTCCGGGGCTGAGCTGGAGGTGACCCTGAGGGTGGGTCTTGCTTTCGGACACTCTGCCTCCAGGTCTTTGTAAGTGTGTTTGCAGGGAGAGGTGGGGACGAGCCCCAGGGCTTGTGTGGGTCCCGGGACAGAGGTGGCCACACCGAAGGCCAGCCCTGCTCCTCGGCCCCCTCGTGCCCCCCCAGAGGGTGCTAGTGAGAGCAGTCAGCTGCCCCGCTCTCCCCGGAGCAGAGACCCGGAGGGCCTCAGGACAGACTGCGTTGGAGCCCAGCTCTGCCGACTGTCTCTAAAATGGGCCCCAGAAGCCCCGCCTCCCTCCTCAGCAGGGTAGGAGGAGGGTGGGATGAGGGGTGGGGGCTCCCCGCCTGCACCCTGCTGGACCGGGGGGAGGACGGTGCAGGGGGGCAGGGACCCAGGGCCCTCTCTTCCTCGGTACTTGTAAGCTTGCGGCGGAGCCGCGCCTCAGAAGGCGGGCACGCGGGAACCTTGACTCCGACCGAGAGCCCGGCACCTTCCGCCCGCCCGTCGCGCCCCGCGTGGGAGCGGCTCGCGGCGGCTCCGCGGCTCTCGGCCAGCTGGCTGGTTCTAGCCACATGCGGATTTTAGCAAACACGACGGCCGGGCCCCCCAGACGGAGAAGCGCGGGCGGGGACAGGGTGTCCTCGGGAGGCGGGCGCCTGGCGGCACAGGACTGGGGACGTCTGTCAGAGCAGAGTCACAGGGAGCTGGGGTCGCTGACCTGGGCGAGCAGACTTGGGAAGCCCCGGCCCAGAGCCACCCACCTCGCCTTGTGGCATCCTGGCAGAGGGACCGGAGGGACCACAGGCCTGAGCCGGGGACGCGGCAGGGCCCCATGAGTCATGGACACCGAGAAGATCTTGTTTTGCTCCCAGAAGACCTTCCATGCTCAAGGCCACCGCAGCGACCGGAGAGCCGGTCGGCTGAGCCAGTGACCTTCTGGGGGCAGGGCTGACCCCCGCGAGAGACTTTGATGGGGGGTGTCTGGGGGCAGTTTGTACATGAGGACCTTTTCTTATGGATGACAACCCGGAGAGTCTGCACGGTGGTGGTCGGGGGGGTGTTTATTGTGCATTGATTCATCCGGGGCCAGAGGGCGGCTGTCCTCTGGGCGGCCGTGTGAGCCAGTCCCCAACAGAGCTCACGTCCCCACCGCGTCGAGAACCTGATGGTGGGGTCCGGGGGGGAGGTGTTCTCGCTCTTAGGGAAAACGGCGTCCAGTTCTCTGTAACATTATGCGTGATTTTACTGATCCCTTTAAGAAGACACAGCGGAGTACGACATGGCCATGAGGAAGAATGAAATCTGGCCATTTGTAGGAAAGTGGATGGACCGCGAGGGTGTCATGCTAAGCGAAATAAGTCAGGCAGAGAAGGACAGATACCATATGTTTGCACTCATAGGTCTAACAGGAGAAACCTAATGGAGGACCAGGGGGAGGGGAAGAGGGAAAGAGAGTTGGGGAGAGAGAGGGACGCAAAACTTGAGAGACTATTGAACGCTGAAAACGAACTGAGGGCTGAAGGGGGAGGGGGAGGGGGTAGGGGGTGATGGTCATGGAGGAGGGCACTTGTGGGGAAGAGCACTGGGTGTGGTATGGAAACCAGTTTGACAATAAACTATTATTAAAATAAAAACATTAAACAAACAAACAAGCAATAAAAGAAGACTCACGTGAGTTGCCATGATCGTCTCTCAAAGGAGGGAGGGCGGCCAACCATTCCCGCTTGCCTGGGGTGACCCCCTGTCCCGGGAGACCCCTGTGTCTCGGTCTCCCGCGTGTGCACCCGGCGCGTGGACTGGCACTCCCGCACACATTTGAGGTTCTCCGTTTGGTCCGTGAGCCAGAATTCCGGGGCTCTCGCTGCCGCCCCTGGGGTCGGGGTGCCCTGGCGGAGAGGGCAGGAGCGGGGTGCTGGGGCCCACAGGGGCCCGTGGAGGAAGGCCAGGTTCTGCCGGTGCCATGTGACCCCTTTCCGGTTACCCCGGTCCATGTATTTCTTTTTTCCCCTCTTGAGCCAGTTTGTGTTGTTTCTGTATTCCCAACGGGTGGGTCCTGAGGGGCACGGGCCTCGGCCCAGAGTCGCCACCTACCACCTACGCCTCATGATGCCTGCCCGGCTCAGAAGAGGCACTCCAGCCTCGGCGTCGGAGTGAGTGACAGCACGTGCCCTGGCCTGTATCAGGCGGCGCCCGCATCCCGCTGCAAGTGACAGACCAGCCAGCGGTGACGTCAACAAGAGAAGCCCCTTTTCCCCCCTTCATGTCTATTTTCTCATGTGGCAAGAAGCCCGGCATTTGGGATCCCAGACCATGGCAGGGGCTCCGTGCTATTATCGAGGGCTCAGGCCTGTCTGTATTTCCGCTCCGGCATCCTCCACATGCAGGTTTGGTCTTCATGGTCACAAGAAGGCTGCTGCTGCTCCAGGCTTCCTGAGTGAGTTCCAGGCAGGAAGAGAAAAAAGGGCGATAGAGAGGGAGAGGCAGTTCTCTGACATGTAGGACCCTTAGCTTTATATCTCAATAACCAGAGTCATGCTACCTGGCCCCCCAGTGCAGGGGCGGCTGACAGGTGCAGTTTGTTAGTGGGGCTCATTGCCACCCTAGCTGATGTGAGGGTTCTGTTGTAAAGGAAGGGTATGTGGATATTAGATGGCAACTGGCAGACTCTGCCACTGACCCTTTGCCATTCTTTGTTTTTTTTTAACGTTTATTTTTAAGAAAGAGAGAAACAGAGAGCAGGCAGGGGAGGGGCAGAGAGAGCGGGAGACACAGGATCCGAAGCAGCTCCAGGCTCCGAGCTGTCAGCACAGAGCCTGACGTGGGGCTCGAACTCGCAGGCCGTGAGATCATGACCTGAGCTGAAGTCAGACGCTTCACCGACTGAGCCACCCAGGTGCCCCTGCAGTTTTTTGGAATTGTCTTTGTTGGGGACACTATTCTGGGTATTTGGGTGTCTTTCGTGGTACCTTCTGTCCAGCGATGCCCTGTGTGCCCTTCAGGAATAGCAGGGGTGCCCAGCTGTCTTTTGCATGTCCAGCCTGGATTCACTGGCTCCTTGGGGCTCCTGAGAATTGGTTCCGGTAAGACAGTCTGAGGCCGAGACAGACATATTCCTTCTGAGAGACCCACGGAGAGGCTCCTTTGTCCAGGGCTGGTCGTGACCGGCTTGGACTGTGGCAGATGGGAGGTAGGCATGAAGAGCTGATGGATAGACGGATGGTAACGAGGGCCAGCAGATGGATAAATGGAGGGCAGATGTAGCACTCAACTCGGCGAGCATTGCTCGGCCCTCACATGTGAGAAGCACCATGGATACAATGTGACAAACAGTGCCTGCCACAGGCACCTTGCAGGCTGGGAGCTAAGAAATGGGCGGAGAGACCGGGCCTCGGATACTAGATCTGCACCAGGCGCATGTGGCTATTCAGTGCTGACGGTGTGGCCAGTGAAAATTAAGATATACAGACTGAAATACTGCATCGTCGAAATCATAATGTTTTGGGTTCACAACTGGGTTAAATAAAATATTAAAATTTACTTTGCCTGTTTCTTTTAACGGGTTGTAATGTTGCTACTAGAAAATGTAAAAGTACATACACAGCTCACGCTATTTTTATATTGCGCAGTGTTGTGCCAGAACTTCATAATATAGAGAACGTGCCCTGGTGGGCAGATGTGCTCTGTGTTCTAGGAACACATATGTTTTAGAAAAGAGAGCTGTCAGGAGGATGGTTTGAGGTTATAAGGTCAGTACTACTCACCAGAGCTAATGAGATGCAGCCAAAGCTGTTCTTAATAGGAAAAGTCATTGCCTTAAATACTTATGTGAACAAATAAGAGATGAAAACCAATGACTTAAGTATATGACTCAATAAATGTAAGAACAATAGAAAAAAGCAAAGAAAAACAGAAGACAGAAATAAAGAGAGGAAATTAGTGTAATAAAAGTGACAGAATTGACAAATGTCCCTAAGTCTGGGGTTGTTAAGAAATAACATTTCTTAGGTATTCCTTCTCCTTTTTCTTTTTAAATATTGTGTTGAAAGACATACAAGGTAAAATGTACCATTTTAACCATTTAAAAATGTCTGCTTATTTTGAAAGAGAGAGAGAGTGGGGAAGGGGCAGAGAGGGAGAGAGAGAGTCCCAAGCAGGCTCTGCATTGTCAGCACAGAGCCCGATGCTGGGCTTGATCCTGCAAACCTCGAGATCATGACCTGAGCAGAAATCAAGAGTCGGATGCTGAACTGACCGAGCCACCCAGGCGCCCCCATCTTAATCATTTCTAAGTGTATATTTCAGTGGCATTTTTGAGGGAAAAAACCCCCTAACAGTCAATCCCATTCTTATGTTTTAAATTCACCACTAAGGAGGGAACTCGCGAAATGCTAGGTCCCCACCCTTCACCTGAATGAAAGCAGAACCCCCCAGCCATGTGCTCTCTGCCTCCCCGGCTGTGACCTTGCTGTGTGGCCGAGGTCCACTGTGTAATTTCTGGCTCCAAACCTTCATTTCTTCAAAGTCTCCTGACGTTGCTGTGAAGAGTGTCTTGGAATCCCAACGGCAACGGCAGGGGCGGGTCTAACTGCAGCCGCGGCTACCCGCAGACATCTTGTTTTAAAACAAGAAGACATAACGGCCCGCGGTGTTTCAAAGCAGGACCCTGCCACCGCCCATGCTCAACCCGCAGCCGTCCCAGCTCACAGAGGGGACGCTCCCAGTTCCACCTGGTAAGTTTCTCACTGATACCAAATCCACCAAGGACAGCTCGGGAAGAGGAGATGCGTGTCGATGCCACTTAGAAGTATTGGTGCAAAAATACAAATCCCTGAATGAAGAATCCCATCAGAGGGATAATGACCCTCTGATGACCCTCATCGTGACCAAGGAGAGTGGGTTCCAGAAATGCAAGGATGGTCGAATCCTAGAAAGCCAGTTCATATAATTTACTGCAGTAAAAGCCCCAAAAAGGAATATCGTTTGATAATTTCCTTAGCGTCGTTCCAAAGGTATTTGGATAAAACGCACATCCAGCCTCAACAGAACTCATCATAAAACAGAAATAGATAGTAGATCGATATGTTGTTTTTAAACATTTTTTTAATGTTTTATTTATTTTTTGATACAGAGAGAGACAGAGCATGAGAGGGGGAGGGGCAGAGAGAGAAGGAGACACAGAATCCAAAGCAGCTCCAGGCTCTGAGCTGTCAGCACAGAGCCTGACGCGGGGCTCGAACCCACGAACGTGAGATCTGACCTGAGCTGAAGTCAGAGGCTTAACTGAGTGAGCCACCCATGCACCCCGGTCGATACGTTTTTTAACCTGAAAAGGAAGTTCTCTCCTAACAGAACTGCTCCCTGTCCTGACGGTCCCTGTCCAGCAGCCTCCCCATCCAACCCTGGAGTTGAGAGGAAGATGCTCACGGGCTGGATGGGGTTCTGGGGGGCGGCGGCGCCTGAGCGGCTGGAAAAGAGGCGGCAGGTACGGGAGGGGTAGGAGCCCTGGGCAGAAGGACCCACTCAGGGTATTGGCAGCGAGATGGATGGCTGCTTTTCTAAGCCACCAAGAATGATTGCAAACGGTCCTGGGAATTCTGGAAAGCGGAGGGGCCCGAGCCACTGTGGACAAAACCACAAAACCACAGGCTTTGGAAGGTCGAAGTTCGGTTCCCTTCCGTTGGTTTCAGGGCGCACTTCGGATGCTGCAGGTGAGACACCCCGAGGGCAGGCCACCCTGGGAGGGAGGGGGCCCACGGGGAAGCCCACCCAGGCCGGCCGTCGGGACGGTGCGTGGCAGGGGCGGACAAGGGCCGACCCCGACCCCCGGGGCAGACCTGACCGTGTCTGTCTCTCTCGCTTCCCGCTCCGACGCCCCAAGCCAGCCCTGCAGGATGACCTGACCGCTCCACTCAGACCTTCAGATCGCTGACCCCGGAGCCGGCCTCTGGGCCACGCACTCCGGCAGGTGTCACCGCAGCTCAGCCGGGACCGCACAGAGCAGAGCCACCGCCTTTTTGGGGAGGATGGAGGCTTCTCACATGTGGAGTGGCTGGTTGTTACGGGGCGCCGGGATCCGGTTGGGATCAGGGTTCCCTGTAACACGGGGTTTGCTGTGCTACATCAGGAGCATCTGGGCGCGCCTGGGGGGCTCAGTCTGTTAAGCATCAGATTTCGGCTCAGGTCATGATCTCACGGTTCGTGGGTTCGAGCCCCGTGTCGGGCTCTGTGCTGACAGCTCGGAGCCTGGAGCTGCTTCTGATTCTGTCTCCTTCTCTCTCTCTGCCCCTCCCCTGTCCCTGCTCTGTCTTTCTGTCTCTCTCTCAAAAATAAATAAACATAAAAAAAAGAGTGTCTTGGGCATGGTAAAGTCATCTTTATTTAGATGAAGCGCTGGGTAGGAATGGATTAAAGGACCCAAGGCAGTCCCGGTCCCGCCCTGGGAAGGGTCTTGAGGCCCGTGGATGCTCGGAGTGTCCTTGTCAAGCTGGGGCCTTGGGCCACATGAGACGGTCAGTCTAACAACGTGATTTGTTACAGGGACCTCGGGCCACACGCTTTCCACCCGAGCCCCAGCCGGGCCGGAGACTGAAGGCCGGACGAGTGGGTGGTCACCGTGTCTAGGGGCGGAGCCGGCAAAACGCCTGTGTGCTGACCTCGTCCCTGGAGATGCTCTCCCGCCCCGCCCCCACCGCCCCACCCCCACCGTCCCACCGGGCCGCGCAGCGCGGGAACCCGTGCGTTCTTCCCACCTGGGGACCCGGCACCGGCTCTTTCCCCTGGAGGAGGGTCATCGAGGGGTCACGGCCAGGCTGGTGCGGTGACACCCGGACGGCCTCCGTGGCCAGCCTGCGTGGGAACAGGACGCAGAGGGGAGACCCTACAAACAGCTCACTGTCCTGACTTCATTCCCTGGACGGGACGGGACGCAGGCCGCCCTCTGCCCAGCCGCCCCCTCTGGTGTCCTGGGCACCTGAGACAGGACGTTTCGGAGGGGCCGGTGGACGGCAGGGACCGCCTCCCCTCTCCACGGGGCAGCCGGACAGTCTGGGCCCCTGCCCCTCTCCCCCCAGCCCTGCTCGGCTGGGCAGTGGGCGCTCAGCCCCCACGGTCTCCCTGGAGAGCAGCCCGCAGGGGCTCCGCGAGGGACATGAGTCACTGGTTCTAAAAATAAAACGAGTTAAGTCACGAAACCGCGTGTTTCCTTTTTAAGCCAGATGTGTCTACCGAGGGACCCCAGCGCTCGGCGCTGCCGGGCGGGCCAGGAGCCACCGCCAGGTCGGGGCCTCCGCTGCACGGTCGCTGGGGGCTCTGTCCCCACCCCTGCCGCCCTTCACACCCCACCCCCGCGCCGATGTCGACACCCGCACAGGCTCCGCACAGGGCGAGGCGGATGGAGGACGTGGCCGCCGCCTCCAGTGGCTCCCGGGCTGGCAGGGAGGCAGCGGGTGCAGTGACACCCACCCGGGCAGGGGGGCCTCCGGGCTGCATGGCGGGCAGAGCGCCGCGGAGACACACACAGGGGAAGGGGCACTTGTTGTCTCTCGGGGTGTGGGAAGGCTTCCCGGAGGAGGTGTCACCAGAGGTAGGACTTGGGGGGCTCTGATCGGCAGACGGGGGGGGAAAGGCATTCCAGGCAGGAGGAACAGTGTGTGAGCAAGGGCTCCACAGCTGGAACACTCACGGCAAGTGTAGGATCCGCGGTGGGACTTCTCGCATGGCCTGGTTCCACAGGCGGATTCCTGGGCCCCCAGAGTGGCTGCCGCGCTCCTTGAGTGGGGGGCCCAGGAACGGGACCGACGTGCCACTGGGCAGTCCTCACGCTCCCCAAGGCGCTGATGCACTTGTCTGGCGGCTGGAGAGAGTATGTGCTACAGCGAGGCGAGTTGGGCGAAGTGGTTAGGGTTTTGACGCTCGCCTAGGAGTTTGGATTTTTTCACGTTGGCTTGAGGGTGCTTTCTAGGAGGTGGTTCTGCTGGGTCTGTGCTTGACCCTGAGAGCAACAAGGGGGACGGGCCCCTGGGGTGGGGGCTTGAGCAATGGGGAGCCTGGGCAGAAGCCTGGGTGGA
>PISW01005514.1:15462-131979 GCA_004023785.1 Mungos mungo
CTCCCTCTCCTCCCGCCTCCTCCACCAGGACAGCGTGTGTACTGTGGGCTCATGTGGGAGACCTGGGTGCCTGTCATCACTGGGGGAGGAGGCGGGAGGAGAGGGAGGGGGAGGGGGAGGAGGAGGAGGGGGATGTGGCGGAGGGGGATGGGAGGAGAGAGAAGGAAGATGACGGGGATGGGGAGGAGGGAGAAGAGAGGGGGAGGAGGAAAGGAATGGGGAGGAGAGAGAAGAAAAAGGAGGGGGATGGGGAGGAGGGAGATGGGAAAGGGAGGAAGGAGAGGAAGAGAGAGGCAGAGGGGGAGGAGGAGGGCAGGTGTGGGGCTGCAGAGGCTGTGGGGCACAATGTTCCTGGAGATTCTCAGTGATCACGGGCAAAGATCGGGGGCCGAGGGGCACTGGAGGCCATCCTGGAGGCGGCGGCGGGCTGCGGGGGGGAGAGAGCGGGTGGGCAGGGGTGCAGGAGGGAATCCCGCCCAGGTGAGGGGCCGGTCCCGATGCCGCCTCCACTCCTTCTGCCTGCTGACCCAGCACGTGTTTTGACCTCACCGGGGCCCAGGTGCCCATCTGCAGGACGGGGGTGCAGTCGCCCACAAAGTTCGCAGGGCAGAGCCTGTGAACAGGGACCCCGGTTGCAGGAAGGCCCGGAAGCTTCCCCGGGGGCGGGCGCATCAGCGCCTCGGCTGGCACTTTCCTGGTCCATCCCTGGAGTGTGGCTGGAGCCACAGAGCTGAGAACAGAGGGGGCAAGGGCCTGAGTTGTTGAGGTGAATGGGGCCGAGAGAAGGGAGGGGTGCCCCCGGGTCCCCACTGAGTGGGGTTGGGGGGGCCCTGAGAAGGGAAGGAAAACCCTTCGGACATGGCCTGGCCTGGCCGTCCAGTCTGCGGACCAGGTGGGGCTCCTCTGGCCACACAGAGTCGGGAGGGGTCCCCAGGGCATCTGTGGGCCCAGAACGCGGTGGGTGGAGAGGACTGGGGGGCGTGGCTGCGATTCCCTGGACCCGGTGGTCGTGTGTAAGGTGGTGACTGTCACCTGCTTCCCTCTTTGCGAGCTTGGGGGGGCCGGGGCTGAGGAGCTCGGGGGGTGGGGCCAGGATGAGGAACATGGCCCCCGGCCCCCCCTTAGGTGTGGGTAAGCTTGGAAGAGGC
Organism: Mungos mungo; assembly: GCA_004023785.1. NCBI lineage: Eukaryota > Metazoa > Chordata > Mammalia > Carnivora > Herpestidae > Mungos > Mungos mungo. The sequence continues at coordinate 16,611 of PISW01005514.1, forward strand.
TCCCAATTTTCCCACAGGGTCAAGCCCTTGCCCCCTGGGGCCCCCTAGTGTTGGAACCCGAGTTGCTTAGCTGAGCACAGGGCCACCCGGCCGGAGGCCATTTCCTCAGCTCTCCTGTGTCAGGGGTGGCCATGGGACTGAGTTGTGGTCCCCGGGATGTGGGAGGAAGGGATGCATGCAGTCATCAGCCACACCCTGGGAAAGGAGGCATTTCTCTGCCCTCTCTCCTCCCCCATGTCAGGCTAGACCACACGCCGGCGGGGACAGGGGAGAGGACACTGGTGACCTTGGGCACGGGGGCACAGCCCAGCTCCTGGGGCAGCCCCACAGCCCAGAGCCCCTGGCCCACTGTGCACACCCTCAGACTCCAGGCTGTCGTGAGAGGGAGGCGTGAACATTCATCTTGTGCACGCCATTGCATCTGGCGGCGCTTTGTTACACGGCTTTGTCCATGTCCTAACCGGTACACCCTTTTGATGGACCCACTACCTTCACCCTTCCCATTTGTGAAATAGACCCCGGCCGCCCTGCCTGTGGCGCAGAGCCCAGAAGTGCAGGGACAGAGGACACCCTCTGTGGGTTTCAGGCCTGTTCCTGTCTCTAAACGCTTGTCCCCTCCCCGCTTCCTGTAAGCCTTCGGAGGCCAGACCGTGGCCTCAGCCCGTGCTGCTGAAGATGCATTTGCGGCCCGTCAGGAAAACAAACCTTCTGGCCGTCAGCTCGCCTTGTCGTGTCCCCAGAGGGAAACAGGGCAGCAGGAGGATGGGAGATAAACGGCCACGCTGTCCCCTCCCCTCTCTTATCACAAGTGACAGCAGGGCAGGTAGGGGTGGGCGTTGCAGACACACAGGTGGGAACGGCTGCTGTGTGTGTGTGTGTGTGTTCCCGGACCCCAAGACGGCCCCCTCCCCGGCTCAGCCCCTCTTCCCCCGCTTATGGACCTTTACTTTTCATGATAGAACTTCGTACCTTTGTGTGGTTATTGCTTATTTATTGGCTTGTTTTGGTTCTATTTTTTATGTGTTGGCTTGTCTAGGGTTCAAGTCCAGGAGGGCTGGGAGTTTGCCTGCCTCAGTGGATGCTTAACCCCCATTTCTAGGGGAGGCTGACCCCTCTTCTGAGTCTTCTCTGGCTGCAGGGCCCCCGGTTCCTTCAGCCCTCCCCCGGGGACTGGGTTTCTGGCTGGGCTGACGGCGGGGACAGCCCCAAGGTCGCGGGGCACGCTGCCTCTCATCCAGCCGGCCGTGCGGTTTCCACCAGCAGACACGGCCTCGCCTCGGCCCCCCGGCTGCTGGCCGAGGTCACGGGGCTGTCCTCCGTGCAGCACGTCAAGAGTCGGGGGGTTGACGAGGAATTGTAGGATCCGGATGTGAGCGCAGCCTTGACATCGGAGCCGAGCCTTGTTGTGTGCGGGTCAGTCACCTTTCCAGGGACATTCCATGCGTCCTTAACTGTCCCTTTGACACGCCTTCCCTGGGCGTCTGGGTCGTGGGCACGGCAGTCAGTGCGGTGAGCCGAGCCCCCCACCCCCAGGCCTGGGGTCCTGCAGGACACCGGAGGGGTGGGGAATTCTGGCGGGTGACAGCTGCAGAGGATGTTTCTGGAGGGGGAGGGGTGGGGCGGGAGGGGTGCCTTCCAAGGGGAGCAGGGCTGAGTAGGGGGGAACGATGAGGGCGGGTTTGCAGAGCAGGGGTGCTGGGAGGGGAGGCCCCGTCTCCGGGTCCTGCCTGCCGGGGAGAGATGAGCTCCTCTTGCAAAGAAACATCTGTCTGGAAGTCCTGTCCTTAGAGGCTTTTACGGGTGTGTGTGTCACGTGGGCGGCCCGCTCCACGGTCCTGAGTGTTTACGGCACGATGGCCTGACCCCAGGAATGACAGGGAGGACGTCACCCGCATCCCCGCTGCCCTCGCGGATCGACCGTGCGGGCCCCGCCCTCCGCCGGGCCCCCCGCCCCTGCAGACGTGACTCTGTGACCGCGGCCAACGGTCTTGTTTGTCCGTGGATTTGTCCAGTAGACGCTTCCTCCTCGCCTACTCGGGACGAGGGGCTGCGCGCCGAGAAATGGCTGCTTAGAGGTTCCTGGGTTTCATGACCGGCGTCCGGATCCCTTACTAATCAGGGCGTGTCGACTGTCGTGACCATCAGTCCCCGATCACAGTGGCCCGGTCACAATCAGGGCGCGGTTCTCGTTGGAGACTGTGCGGTGCCGGTGGGGTGGGGGCTCTGCTCCACATGGCCACGCGGGGACCCAGGCCTCGCTGCGCCGGGGGCTCTGCCCGCCTCTCCGAGCCTCGGGGCCTCCACTCGGAGCCCCGCTTCCAGCCGCCAGAGGGTGAACAGGAGGAGGGAGCAGGGTGGGCCGCCCAGGCCTTGCCCGGACGCGGCGTACATGTTTCTGGCATGTTCCGTCGCTGGGGCTCGGCCACGTGCCTGTGTCTGCCTGTGAGGAGGGTGGACGGCGCGTCCGGCTGGGTGCCCCGGAGAGAGAGGAAGCAGGTTGGGTGGCCCTTGGGCCAACGTCTCCCACAATCCTCGACAGCACCCTCTGCTTCTGACAAATGGAGTAGGAAGCACAACCCAAGTTCTGGAAGGAAAAGGTGATGTTGTCGCCACGGCTGGAGGCTGCCGGGAAAGGCTGACCTACAGAGGCAAGCCGGGAAGGATCTCTGGGTCAGAGCTTGGCTTCTGGAAGGTTCTGCTGGGTGGGTGAACCCCTCCCCACACCGGCCCTCCCTGCAGCCCCCGGGGGACTCGGCTTTCTTAGGTCACTCTGCAGGGACAGGGCTTCTCCCAGCTCCGCGCACCTCCTGGAAGTGGCCGCCGGCCTTGCCTGTCGGTCCCCACCACCCCTGCGGGTGTGTGTCCTTACAGCCCCTCTGCGGGAGCCGGGCAGCGAGCTCACACACAGTCAGCGTCGGCTTCGGTGGCCCATTTCACTCCTCCCCGTTGGACATGCTGGTGGAGTCCCCGCGGTGATGGTTGCCGTGGCCACTCGACGAAGCCTGTTCTTTGGGAAAGCGTGTCCCGCCCATGGTGGCAGGTGCGCCAGCAAAGAAAGGTTCTGAGCTGAAGTCAGTTTGGGATGTTTGCGACTCATAAGGGTGACTGCGATCAGTTCCAAGGACTGTCATTCCAACCAGGATCGATCCCAAGGCCTGGGTGCATTCAAAGACCTACATCCCATCAGGCCGCAGGGCTTCCGGAGAGATCCTGGCCTTCCGGCATTTCCTGGACAGCAGGACAGGGTCCTACTTGCGCCCCACAGGGGATCCTTCTAAGAGCCGCTGGGCCCGGGCTGGACGAGATGCCTCTCCGCGGACTCCCACGGTCCCCTGCCCCCGTCACGTCACCTGCTGTCATTTATGACAGTGGTCCGCTTGCCCCTGTCTCTGGCCTGAGAGCTGCCTGTGGGCTGACTGTTAAAATCCTACTGTCGTTTGGAGCAGAAAAGTCACTCAATCTGTTTGAAGAAAAGAAGGAAGGAAGGGAGGGAGGAAGGAGGGGAAGAAGGAGGGAAGGAGGGAAGGAAGGAGGAAGGGAGGAAGGAAGGAGGGAAGGAAGGAGGAAGGGAGGAAGGAAGGGAGGGATGGAGGAAGGAGGGGAAGAAGGAGGGAAGGGGGGAAGGAAAGCAGGCAGGGAGGAAGGGAGGAGGGAGGGAGGGAGGAGGGGGGAGCAGTGGGGAAGGAGGGAGGAGGGAGGCGGGGGCCGGCTGCCCAGGCCCCACGGAGCGGAGCGTACCCCCGCCCCCCCGCCACCTGTGTGCAGACACCCGATGCCGTGGGAGCCAGTGCGGCCCCGCTGTGTGTGAGCAGAGCCAGCCCCTCTCGTGCGGCCCCGTCTCCCGACGCTGGCCTTCGCCTCCCCGTGGAAACCCAAGACCCAGACGGGGACGAGGGTGGCAGATGTCTGTGACAAGGGCCGTCTGCCTTTGCAGACAGGAGTGCCCCGGACAGCGGGATGGCCTGGGCCGGGAGTCCCCCCTGGGCTCCCCGTCGGAGGCTCCGGCTGGCCTGGGCCATGGCTCCCCTGCCCCTCGGGGCCGTCTCGGGGCTTCCGCTTGCCCGGGCGCCCCTTGGCACCAGCTCCCCTCCCGCCCAAACCCACAGCCATTTTGTAGGACTTCTCAGAACAAGGGAGTTTTCTCTGACGGCCTCGAGTTGGGAGATGGATTTGTGGACTCAGCCTGGAGCACCGCCTTGGATCACTGGGGTCTGTCGGGCTCGGGCCCACAGGCCTTGGTGTGGGAGGCGCCCGTTACGATGGGTGAGGGGCGCCGGCTGTCCCTCGTCGGGGTTGGCCATGTACCAGCTTGGGGCTTGGAGACGGGCAGCTCCCTCGAGCCTCGGAGGAAGCATGGCTGCCGGGCAGCCAGGAGGTCAGCGGAACACCAAGGTCTCCGAGCCACGGCCCTTCCTCGTTACCACACATGCTTTGGAGAGTGGAAGCCGGGCACGGGGGCCAAGGTGCCCCGAGGAAAGCCCACACCTGCCCCCCTGTTTGCATGCAGGCCGTTGGAGCCGTTCTCTGGGGAGCCCCCCTCCCTCCTGAGGAAGCAGGAGCAGCAGAGAGAGCTCCAGGGTCCTCTGTCCTGTTCTGCTCTCGGTGCTGTCCTGTAACTGGCCCTGTCTTCCCCAGGGGGCCTCCAGTCAGTCCAGACCAACGACGAGGCCCGGTGGGCTCTGGCATGCTCCCATGGCTGCAGCCCTTATCAGGGCCTTACCTCCAAGTCTTGGCTCAGGGTTGCTTCTTTAACAGGGACCGTTTTCACAGCGCCCTTCTTGGGGGTGCGCCTTCTCCGTTGGTTTCTCCAGCCTCAGGCTCTGGGCCAGACTCACTCGTTACGCAGATGGAAAGTGAATCCTTTCTTCTACAGATGTGATTTTTGTCCCGCTGTTTCCCCCGGACTCGCCCCACCACAGAGGACGACCCTGAAGTTCATGCTCACGGGGACAAGCACACAAGGAGAGGAAGGAGATTGCACCGACTTAGAAAGTGAGGGCAGCATGCGGAGATCGGGGTCCCCAGTAACATCGCTGTATCAGGCAGCGGCCACCCCAGGAATGCTGCGTAACAAAGCATTCTCAAACTCGGGGCACACAACCACCGGAATGTATTTCTTGCCTTACTGTCTGGTCCAAGGGGCAGGTCTGTGGACTGGCTGGGGTTTGGCTCTGGGTCAGGACATGCTCCCCGTGTCCACTCTTCTGGGGCCCAGCTGGCTTCCGTGGGCACAGCCTTCTCAGAGCCCCGGCAGAGGTGCCCGTGACTAACCCAGTCCCCACAGCATCTTTCTTTCTTAAAAATGTTTATTTATTTATTTTTGAGAGTGAGAGAGAATCCGAAGCAGCTCCAGGCTCTGAGCTGTCAGCACAGAGCCCGACACGGGGCTCAAACCCACAGACTGTGAGATCATGACTTGAACTGAAGTCGGACGCCCAACCGACTGAGCCCCCAGGCGCCCTCCCCCCGCAAGCATCTTTCTAGGTTTTGTTTGCATGTGTCGCTGACATTCTCCTGTTCCAAGGGACTCAGGCGGCCCGGCCGTGGCGGGTTGGGGGGACCGGAGCCACGCGGCGAGGGGCGGAGTCAAGGGCGCTCGCTGGGGTCCGCCACGAGCTGAACTCTGCCCTGAGCAGGGCGTCTGGCCCGTGTGGACGGGGTTGGGGCTTTGGAAACTGAAGACGGTGTCTGCGTTCCAGGCCTGCTGAGCAGCTTGCCAGCTGTGGGACGGCAGGCGAAGCGTGTCTGGCCCTGGTTCCCTGGGGTGTAGAACGGGGTGGGGCTCGTGTCGAGAGCTGAGTGAGCCGGGGGGAGGAGGCACTGGCCACACTGGGTGGGTCACCGCCAGGTCCCTGTGCGGGGGCGTCTTCCACAGTGACGCCCTCAGACGTCCGCGCCCAGAGGGCGTGTGGGCCCCTGGCCTCCCGGTCCACTGGCTGAAGCCGCTTCTGACCCGTGGCGGCCCCAGGACCGAGGTTCCCTCTGCGAGTCCCGCTGGGATAGATCTGGTTTCCTCGCTCACTGCCCAGACGGCCTTGGGCCTGAACGCAGCCTGGCTCCGCGGGCACGGGGGTGGGGCGGGGACCACCCCGTCCTCCTCCCCCTCGGGGACGCGCCCCTGTGACCCGACAGTCACCTGCTCCCACCCGGTAGACATCACGTGGTGCTGAAGGAAGCATGGGGGGGCTTCTGGGAGCACCCCTGCTGGGAGCACCTCCACCGGGAGCACCCTGCCGTGAGCACCCCCACTGTGAGCACCCCTGCCGGGAGCACCCTCTGTGCTCTCATGTGACTGGGAGGCAGTTGTGGAGACATGGAGAGTTCCAGAGCCTCTTTGTCTTTTGGGCGAGGTGACAGTCCTGTTGACAATGTGATGGAATGGGGCGCCTGGGTGGCTCAGTCGGTTAAGTGTCCATCTTTGGCTCAGGTCATGATCTCACAGTCCATGGGTTCGAGCCCCGCGTTGAACTCTGTGCTGACAGCTCAGAGCCTGGAGCCTGCTTCGGATTCTGCGTGTCCCTCTCTGACCCTCCCCTGCTCATGCTCTGTCCTTCTGTCTCAAAATAAAGACATAAATGTGTCTTTTCCCTGGGCCTCCCCCCTCCCAGCACACGGTCATCTTCAGGGTGTGGCTTCAGGCAGCTCATACGCCCCCTGCAGACCAGACCCCCCCCCCACCCCCCTGCCGTCAGGGACCCGTGTGAGAACAGGACCCACCTGAGCCCCAGGCCGGGGAGCCCCAGCGCCTGAAGAAAACCACCGGCAACGGTCATAACCCATCATGAGAGGGCGGGTCCCTGCGTCCACGCGGGGTGGTGGGTCAGCAGACGGACGGATGGACGGACCCACGTCGGAGGGAAGGGAGCTCTGAGGGCGGACGCCAGCTGACGCTGTGGACGGATCGACAGGCTCCAGACATCGCAGATTTGCCACCGTCGGGGCAGGAAGTGATTCGGGCAAGCGTCACACTCACCGGTGGACATGAGACCGTCGGTGAAGGGTCGTGAAGAACAGGCCGCGTCCCGTTTCCAGGGGACACATTCCTGTCTTCACTCTCTGCGTCTCCTTCCTGCCCTTTTCCCTCCCTCAGGAAAAGAACCCACGCGGATTCTCGGCCCTGCCGGCAAGCCGCTGAAATCTTTGCGGCTCCCAACACATTCCATTCAAAGGGGCGGACGGAGAAGCCGGAGAACGTCACCGTCCCCGAGCCATCCAGTCAACGGCGCCGTGCGGGGACCCAGGGAGGGCGCGAGCCCCCCGGGGCAGCACCACGGACGCGGCCTCGGCGAGGGCAGGACGAAGACGCGTCCACAATCAAGGGGCCTCAGAAAGGCATCCCGCTCCTGCCGCGGTTGGCCGTGGCTTGGAGTTAAATGCTGTGAGGACCGTAGCGGGTGCCTGGAAAAGTCCGAGAGAGCCTGACGCACTGATGACCCTGTTTTCCGTGGCAAACGGTCAGAATTTCATGACCGTGCGGCAGTAAGCCGCCTTAAAAGCCCTGTTCGTTCTTAAAAATATTTTTTTAATGTTTTTATTTTATTTTTGAGAGAGAGACAGAGCGTGAGCAGAGGAGGGGCAGAGAGAGGGGGAGACCCAGAATCGAGGCAGCTCCAGGCTCCGCGCTGTCAGCACAGAGCCCGACGCGGGCGTGAGCCTGATCCAATTCGGTTCGTGTCCTTACAGCAGTGCCACCGGGCTCTTCTCTTCCTGGGCTGAGGGAGGAACAAGACTCCTCCACCTGGAACCCCGTCCGCCGGCGCCCTGGGCTCGGACTTCCAGGCTCCAGACGGTGGGGCCGAGCCGGCGCCGATGCAGGGACCAGGGCGGGCAGGTGCCTGAACGGTTTAAGCCGCCTCGTCTGTGGCATTTACAGCGCCCGAGCCGCCCGGGCAGGCACAGTGACCCAGGCTGCCGGCAGCGGAGCGGTTCAGAGGAAAAGACGCGCATAGGTATAAAGACCGAGCGAGGAAGCCGATGGGCAAACGCAGGGGGAAGGTGGGGAGTCTCGGTACAGGCCTTGTTTGCACGATTTCCTGCACCTTTGAGATGGTGTCAAAATACACAGTCCAACCACAAGAGAACTCAGCTTCTGTACAGAAACAAGAAACAAAGCCAAACCGGGTGGGCTCAGGCTGGATTCCCGTGGTGCCGAAGCGCCGGCAGCCTCTCCGGGTCATCCCGATGGGGGAGGCGGGCGGCCTGTGCCCCGGGCGCGCGCCCTGGGGAGGAAACGACAGCAGGTTGAATTCTAGAATTCGGGAGGACCCTGGGCCCGGGCTCTCCTGAACTTTCCCCAAAGTGTGTTCCTTGGATCTCTATCCTGAGAGATTCTCTGCACAGAAGGGTTCCCCGAACAGGTAAGTTTGAGAAGGGGCGAGGCCAGGTGCCCCCTTCCGGACACGTGCACGGTCTCTTGGCGCATTTGTTTGGGAGCCCCGAGTCTGGTCCTGTGACCGTAGCTCAGAGCCTGCCTTGGATTCTCTCTCTCTGTCTCTGCCCCTCCCCCGCTCACGCTCTCTCTCTAACAAAATAAAATATAGTTACTTGCAGCGTCCGAGGAGTTGTGCTCAGGACCCCAGCGCCACTTTCTGTAACGAGGGGCAGAGGTTCTGGGGGATCCCTAAGACAGGTGGCTGCAGCCTCCCAGGACCCAGGCTGGTGCCTCGGACCCTCCTGGACCCCCGTCCTTCTGGGCATGAGTGCACGGGCCCCTCCAGGAAGGGGGCAGGGGGAAGAAAATGACCCCCTTCCGTCCGGGAACGCTGCTCCGGGAGCAGGTGGGTGACGCCCTGGGCTTGCCGGGCCTGCCTGCCGGGCGGGGACGCAGGCGTGCGGGCGGCTGGATGGGAGCGGGGCCCCTTCCCTCTCTCCTGCCCTGGGGGCCCCGGCGATGTCGGGCCCTACAGAGCCATGTCCCCACCCGCCAAGCCCGGTTCCTCACGGTGCCTCCAAACTCTGGGGCCCTTCCTGTGACTCTGCTCACCCCCCCCTCCTCTGCGCCAGGCCCCCTCCCAAGCCCCCTCTCCCCCTGCGCCCTGACGCCCAGCCTGAAGGGGTCCTGCCACGCTGCCCAGGGACCGCACCACTGCTCGGCGGCACCGGGGAGAGCCCCATGTTGTGCGCGGGGCCACACCGCCGTAACACAGAGAACCAACGTGCCTGAAAGCGTCCTGGGGGCCTTTCTGTGTTCCCCACGAGGCCCTGTTACGCGTACACCAAAAGATGGGGTGCCAACGTGGTGCCCCCAAACTCCCGGCTTGTGCTTCCTAAAATTTGCAACACATCCCGTACCTTTCAGTCTGCTTAGTGGTCTGACCGTCCCTGGGGCGGTTCTCTGTCCCCAACTGAGACCTCACATCTCAAGCCATGTGGCTCCCTGGTGGCCGCAGCTAAGTTTTCTCCCCCCGCCCCCCCAGCAGGCGGCTCCCGCCATCTCCGCGGCACCTCGGGGGCCCGGGGGCGCGGGTTGGCCTCGCCACACTGACAGCCGGCCTCCGATTGAGTTATCGGCCAGCCTGTCACACCTGACGGCGGAGCTGGGGCCGCGTCATGTCATTCACGACGTCCTGCAACCTTTCAGTCGTCCTCAGTTCCCTGATCTCGGCTCAGATCTCCGCACGTTTGCCGGAATCGGCCGGTGAACTCATCCGTTGAAACAGGTCTTCCCTGTTATCTTTGGCTCCCGAAGCCGGGGCGTCCCCAGATTGTCTTATGTCATGGATGAAGCAGACAGCAGTCAGCAGCGTTTGCTAAGAAACGAGATCTTTTCGACGATGAGTTTTAGACATTTTCCACTTTCCTCGACCTAATTGAGTGAGCAGATGCTTAGTCCGCGGCAGAGTGGGAGCTGGCCCCACGGTTGTGACGCCGCAAATGCGTTTTGCTCCTTTAATGCTTTCTGATCATTTCCAGAGCCGCTCCTGGCACGAGGGGCCGGCGTCGTTGGGGGGTCGCCCTGATAACGGAGTTTTCGTTCCCGGCTGATGAGCAGCCGCGCCCAAAGGACGATGATTCCAGTCCCTGGGACCTGGGAGCAAAGCGTTTCTGAGGCCACGGCCCGGCCCGCGTGCCAACCCCCCCCCCCCCCCCCGGGAGGGAAAACGTGGCGGCCACAGACCCTGATTACGTCTCTCCGATTCCGAGCCATGTGCCGGATTCCTGCCCAGAACGGCGTCCTCCTCCGATACGTGTTGACCCCAGATGTTCCGTATTAACTATTGACGATATGGAAACCCACGGCGACCCCAGCCTCGGCCTCCGGGCCGGCCGCGCCCGGTGGGCAGGCTCCGCGCAGCCGCTGGGGGTGGGGGCTGGGCGGCTTGAGCTGCGAGGGCCCCCACGTCGCGGCTGCGTTGTTGCTTCGAGTTCGCTCTCAGCGCAGACGCTGCTATTTTCACGCAGGCGCAGAGCAGAGAGAACCCGGCCCGACGTCCGTACCTCCCAGGCCTGATGTCGAGTGGCCATGGTGGATTTGTCGCGTTGCCGACAACTTGGGGGGTGGGAGGGGAGCTGGGGGTGTCCAGAGCGCTGGTCCCTCAGCTCCTCTGAACCGATGGGCTGGGGGTCTGCGGCAGGGCCCGTGCGGATGAGGGGTGACAGGCACCCGGATGGGGCCACAGAGGCCTGCAGCTTCATTGCGCCCACGGCAGGAAGCCACGGAGAAGTGGTGTGGGCCGGCCGAGGGCAAGGTGAGAATGTTCCAGGCAGTCCCAGGGGCCAGGCAGGACGTCTGGGGTCGGCCCCGGGTTCTGGCATCAGGTTGGGTGGGAAAGGGAGACCTGAGGTCACCGGGGGATCCCCTGGGTCTTAACAGCACGGACCGTGTTCACCAGAAGAGACCCTGGGATTCAAGCCACTTGAATCCACACCCAGCACATGGAGATCTTCCCGCACTGGCGGTCCACCGCCAGGCCGAGGTCCTCACGCCATCACGCGCCTCTCTTGGTATTTGCAAAAGCAAGATGCTTTGACGTCTGTAGGTCTATCTGTCATCCCTTCCCTGTTTGACTTGTCCTGGCCTTGGGGTCCAGGTGACGGAGAGCAGGTTCAGTGGGGAGTGTTCATTCCCTTCCCTACACGGTGAGTGACCACTGACTCCAAGCTCAGGTTGGCCTTTGGGGACCCACCTGCGCCCACGGCAGGCGGCAGGGACGATCCCTTGGGACGGTCGCACGGCGGTGTCAGCCCTTCTCCTGGCGCCCGGCCCCCCGAGTGTGTGTGTGGGCAGGAGAAATGAAGTTTGACACTCAGGGAGCCAGAAGCTTGTTTCTGGAAAATGTGTCCAATGTCACATGAGCCATGTCGTGAGTGAGGGATTCATTTCTTAACAAATCTAGTAAAAGCAGAAGGCTTCTCCTTTAAGAATCTTCTTGATAATGCAGGGTGCCTATCAGTGGGCCACACGGCCATCTGTGCACTTTGTCCTTGAGTCCTGGCAAAACGGAGTGCAGCGGGGTTCCTGGGAGTGCGGGGCACAGGGCGCAGGCCGCCGGGTACGTCTGTGGGAGCGACACACGCTTTGTGCTTCCCAGGCCTCAGCTGGCCTCATGGAGCACAGGATACCGTGCGAACCCGGTCTTCCCGATGCCGGAGGGCAGGAGGCCTCCCAGCGCGGCACAAGGGTCCCAGGATGCTGGGCTGGGACACACATCTGGCCGTCACTTAGCGCACGGCACAGACGAGCCAGCGGGTGCTGGGGCCGCGGGGTTCAGTACCGGGCAGCGCAGCAGCGGCTTGAAGCTGCATTTGAGCCACCGGGGAAATGTAGATCGAGACCCGTCTACACCCCTGAGGGAGACCCGTGTCGGGGGGACAGGGCACCTGGGGCTCAGTCGGTGAAGCGTCCAACTCTTGATCTTGGCTCGGGTCAGGATCTCACGGCTTGTGGGTTCGAGCCCTGCTTTGGGCTCTGTGCTGACAGCGTGGAGCCTGCTTGGGACTCTCTCTCTCTCTCTCTCTCTCTCTCTCTCTTTCTCTCTCTCTCTCTCTCAAAAGATAGATAAATGAACTATAAAAAAAGGAAAACAGAAAACAATGAGTGATGGCGAGGATGTGGAGACATTGAAGGCCTTTGCCCCGCGGGAGTGTAACGCGGTGGCGCTGTTGTGGAAAATAACATGGACGCTCCTCGAAAACGTAAACAGAACGACCATACGATCTAGCAGTTCCACGTCTGGGTAGATTTACCCAGAAGAGCCGAAAGCAGGGTCTGGAAGAGAGATTTGCACACCACGTTCACAGGAGCATCGCTCAGGACAGCGAAGACGTGCGAGGGACCTGAGTGTCCGTTGACAGATGAACGGATGTCCAGAGTGGGCTCTGTCTGCACCACGGAATATTCTTTAGCCCTAAGAGGGACGGACAGTCTGACACCCGCTGCAGCACGGGCGAACCCCGAGGACTCCACGCTGAGGGAGAGAAGCCAGACGCACGCGGACAGACGCTGTGGGATTTCTAGGCATTTATGGCAGGTACCTGGAGCGGTCGGGCTCCCCAGGAAGTCGGCTGGCGGCCGGGCTGGAGGGGACGGGCTGGCGAGCTGGTGTTTGACGGGGCAGAGCTCCAGCTTCGCAGGGTGAAAAGGCTCTGGGGGGTGGTTGTAACATAACAGGACAAACGGGCTACATGCCACTGAACTGGGCACGTGACCCTGGTTCAGACAGTAGGTGTGTTTCACCACCATAAAAAAAGACATAAAGTTCATTTGAGGGGCACCTGGGGGGCTCAGTTGGTTGAGCGTCCGGCTTCGACTCAGGTCATGATCTCACAGCTTGTGGGTTCGAGCCTCGCATCGGGCTCTGTGCTGACAGCCCAGAGCCTGGAGCCTTCTTCTGGTTCTCTCTCTCTCTCTCTCTCTCTCTCTGCCTTTCTCCTGCTTGTAGTCTCTCTCTCTCAAAAAAAAAAAGCTCATTTGAATTCCTTTCACGTTCGCCTTGATTTCGCATCATTTCTGTTTTTTCAGAGTTACTCTTTATTGCTCAGCTGTGATGGGAAGAACGGTCTTACCAGAAGCCCGCGGGCGTCGGCTCCCCGAAGCGCCAACACTCCTCTTCCTGGGTCACGATAGAAACAAGACCTCTGGCCGTCAGAACCATGGAGGAAACTGCCCTGCTCCCCCAGGAATCGGCCAGCCCGTCACCCACGCTGCAGCACCCCGAGACCTTCTAGTCTCTTCACAGAAAAACAACCTGCTCTCCGGAGGAGGGTCACGCGGAGGGGCCGTCCCCCGGGCGCGGCCCCAAGCACGGAGCAGCGGGGACCCGGCCATGGGCCGGACAGAGAAGCGCGGATGTTCTCCTGGGCGTCTGTGCCGTTTGCCGTCCTGGGGGCCTGTGAGTTCCTCCCTCTAGCTGATTCACGTTCAAGTGCACACCTAGGTTTGACTTTGCGGCTCCGTGGCCTCTGACCTCACGCCTCCTCCATGTCCCTGCCTGGGTGGGGGACTGGAGTGGGGGAGGGTCCGCCTTGGTGTTCCCACTTCCTCCTGCAGGGGGGGGTCCTGTTGGTGCCCGCACGCCACCCTCCTCTGCTCTCTGCGTCCCCCCGGAACTGGCTGCCCCCCCTTTGCACCCATTCTTTAGGTGCCGGGCGTCACCCTTCACCTGCCCCGTTCCCTGAACTCCCACATCAGCCTGTTGATGGGGGGGAGGACTACCTTAGTTTACAGGGGAGGAATCTGAGGCAGGAGCCCCGAAATCCCGGCCGGTGAGCGAGGGAGCTGGGATTTGAAGCCGGGGCTCTGAGGCCAGGATCCCCCCCGGCCGCCGGGCGCTGCGGCACGCTCCCCGTTTGTCACGAAGCATGGCAGCCATCAGTAGGAAGAGGCGTCCTGTGCGGACCCCTCTCCTGTGCCTCGTGCGTATCAGCCCCACGGCCGTGCTGCAAGGTGCTTATGGGAATCACTCCATTTTACAGGTGAGGAAACTGAGGCTCAGAGAGGTCAAGTAATACACTTACGGCAGCATAGCTTGGAGGGAGAAGAGCTGGGGTTTGACCTCAGAACTATGGGTGCCTTTCTGGCGGCCGCAGGCCAACTCTGGGCCGTGGAAGTGGCCATCCGGGGCCACCAGCGTGCGCTCTGCCGTCCCGAGCACGTGGGATTCCTGGGAGCTCTCGCCAGTGCGACAGGGCAGGGCCGGTGTCACGGATGTGTGGCCCGTGCGGCACGTGCAGTGGGACCCGGCCCCGCTCTCAGAAGGACCCGTGTGTGGCTTAACGCTTCGTCGCCGTCGCGAAATTGTCGACGGGTTTTGAACAAGGGGCTCAGCCATTTTCATTTTGCACCGGGGCCCACAGATGATGGGGGCGGGGTGGCCAGCCAGGCCTGACCCCGGCCTCCCGCAGCGGTACGGCCAGCCCGCCTGGGGACCCCGCTCCAGGACGCAGGCTCCTGGGGAAACTGGGTGCCCTGCGCGGCTGTCCGTGTGCCCCTCCCCCACCCAGCTGCCTTCCTTGATCTGTTTGTAAAGTGAATTACTGCAACACGGGAGGAAGGAGAATCTTTATCTCCTCTTGGGCAGACCCATTAGCCTGAGCGGCCCCTCGAAGCCCCTCGGAGGGGGTGACGTAAGCCTGTCGTGGGTGATTTGTGGAGTGCCCGCGTGATAAGGAGTCCGGCCGTGTTGGTGCCGGGGCATCCTTCCCCCGCGGCGCCCAGGAGTCAGCGGGCCTATCTCTCCATTTATCAAATCCCGCTGGGGAATGAGGCAATGGGGAGGGCAGGAGTCTGCCTTGCTGTCTCCCAGCCCCTGGGGCCTGCTGCTCCTGGTGGCCCCCCCCATCCCCCCGGACACTGGGGGGCTGGGCGGCTTCCGGGGGAGGGGGGACAGGTGCGTGGCCCATCACCAGCAGTTGCACTGTTTTGGTGCCGAAGCAGCATGGGGAGATGATGGGGGGAAACTGGAGAGTTCTGTCTGGGCCACGTTCAGTCCGGGCAGTGGGGGGACCGGCTTCCCCAGTTGCCTTTGCGTGCGGCCCCCCCCCGCCCCCGGGCAGAGAGGCCTCCCCGACGTGCGTGACTCCCCAGCCGGCGTCAGAAAAGGTGACGCGGCTTCTACGCGGCCCTCCCTCTCAGGCTCGCCCTGGGCACCTGCCTTCCATGATGCCCGGAGGCCCGAGCCGCCCACAGGGCTCCGGCTGCCCCGGTGGTTCTGGCCCAGAGTCCGTGAGCCCCCAGCTCGCACCAGCCTCAACTGCCAGTAGTGGGAGGGAATGAACTTCCAGATGATTCTGCCCCCAGCCGCTGAGCTGCCAGTCGAGGCCCCCGCGGTGTCACGGAGCAGAGGCCAGCGGTCCTCACTGCGCCTGCCTGAGTCCCCACCCCACAGGAACCATGAGAAGCAACACAAGGTGATTGCTCTTCCGAGCCACGCGGTTTTGGGACAGTCTGTTACGCAGAACGTCACCGGGAGAGAGGGTTTGATGGTGCGAAGGGATGTCTGCACGAGGGACGGGGGGTCGGTAGCTGGCCTCCGTGGGTCCCCCACTCCTCCCTGGGGAGCATGGGGGGTTAAGTGACGGACCCCTGGTGGGTCCAGCCCCTCTCTCTTTCTGCCTCCCGTCACGTGGGTCCTGGTTTCCCAGTGCACCTCGAGCTTCCCCGCGGGGAGAGCCACTCGGGTCGGGGCACTGGGGCTCCCGGCCTGTGTCCCTCGTGTCCATGACCTGGGCGATCTGAACCCAGCGATGGAGGGGATTGCCTGCAGAGCCGTCCATCTCTGGTGGGGCCAATGCCGGGCCCTGCTGGACTGTCCGGGACCCAAGGCCAAGGGTCTTTATGGGTGTAACTGGGTGAAGGATCTTGAGTCACTGGGTGGGCCCTAAATCTGATGACAAGTGTCCTTGTCGGGAGAGGAGGGAGCCCAGGCGGGGGGAGGGAACACGTAGAGACGGAGGCCGAGGCTGGAGGGAGCACGGCCCCACTGACATCTCGCTCTCAGACTCTGGCCCCCGAACTCCAAGAGAGCACATTTCTGGTGTTTCAAGCCCCGGCCAGGGGTCATCTGTCAAGGCCGCCCCATATGGCCCTGGAACCCCAGCTGAGAAGTTTGGACACAGCGCCCCCCCCGGGAGACCCCCGGAAGGAGATGGGGGTGCACCGGCAGGGAGAGCAAGGGAGAGGAGGGAGCTGGGAGCAGGCTTGTGGGTTGGAAGAGGAGGAGGAGGCAGCAAGAGGCCGGGAGAGGCCTGGGGCCCCGCGTGCCCACATGGGAACCCACCCCCTGGGTTTGGTACCAGCCCAGTGCCCATTCCTTGGGTAACCCTGGTCATTTAACTTCTCTGTGCCTCAGTGTTCCCATCTGTAAAATGGAGGCCATAGCACCTGCTTTTTTTTTTTTTTAATGTTTATTTTTGAAAGAGAGAGTGCAAGGAGGGGAGGGGCAGATGGAGAGGGAGACACAGAATTGGAAACAGGCTCCGAGCTTGAACCCATGAACTGTGAGATCATGACCTGAGCCGACGTCGGACCCTTAACCGCTGAGCCGCCCAGGCGCCCCCGCACCTGCCTTACAGGGTTGAGAGTCAGGACTTGGAGAGTATTTTGAACAGTGACGGTGCGTCAGCCAGCGTCACTGCTCCGAGGCCCGTTCTCTGGTAAGGGTGGACCCGTACGTGTGGGAATGGAGGCAGGAGCCCACGCTTGGCTTTGGGACAGACAGACAGGGCTACACGGGCCCCGATTCCAGCAGGGACTCTGTTTCCCAGACTCTCAGTCCTCGAGCCCGGGAGGGTGGGAGGAAGGCGGGGGGCCGGTGGTAGCAGCGGACAGTGGGCGGAGGCGGCCCGTCTCACCTGAGGAGTTGGGGACCCACCGCTGTGGGGCCGGACGCGGGACGGTAGAGGCACCTTGGGAGGTGGCAGCACGGGCTGGGTGCAGCAGGGTGGGGGCCGGGCCTCTGCCGGGGACAAGAACTGGGTTCTCGGCCGAGGCTCAGCCCTGACCAGCTGCGTGGCATCGAGGTGGGGGCACACTTCGTGTTCTCCGTCTGCAAAGAAAGAGGGGCTCCGGGCTCTTTCTTACCCACACTGCTGCCCTGGAGCGGGGGAGGCGGTCGGGGGTGGGGTTTGTGGGGGCGCCGGAGACCGAGGCTGTCACGGGGGCTCCGTCTCTGTCTCCCCCACACCCTCTCGGAAACACTCAGGGCTCTGCTGCCAAGCAGAATCTGCCTTTGATCGTTGGCACTACCAGCTTTCTCGCTGAGTGGCTCTGAGCCTCAGTCTTCCCATCTGTAAAATGGGGATGCGTGGTGTGGACCCGGCCGGTGGCCATCCCTCCACAGATGGGGTCAGGGGCAGTGCTGCACCGTCAGAGGCTGGGCGGTGGCCAAGTGTGGTCCCGGCTCTGAGACCAGCAAGGCGCTCTGGGCAGCTGGGGTGCGGGGGCGCGTGAGAAGGGGCTGGCGTTTGGCTGGGGGTTTGGAAGTCCGGGCTGAAGAGCGTAAACTTTAAATAGCAGCACAGAAGCGCTTGCTGTACAGCCGGAGAAAATAAAAAACAGAAAGGGCAAGCTACTTCGCCAACGTCACACAGCGTTTCAGTGGCAAATTGGGAGAGGGGCTTTCTGTTTCTCCGCCCGGTGCCGTCTCCCTGGCACCGAGGGGCCGGGCCCTCCATCAGCTTCTGATCCGAGTTGCGGCCTCGGAGGTGGAATCCCAGGACGAGAGCAGAGCCTGCAGTGCCTTTGGCCTGCGTGTGGGCGGGGGCGACGTTTCCCAGTTATCTTTAATTTGCCTTGAAATCAGGCACAAGTCGTTTGCAAAACAGGAAGCAGTCTCTCTGGGCTGACATGAAATAGTATTGCTGTCACCTTGAATTAGGGAGCCTGACATGACCCAAAGGAGTGGCAGATTGAAGTGGCTGGTGGGGTCAGGCCCGCCCTGCTAGGCCTTTGATCGCACAGCTGATAACAGACCCTCCGCTATTTGTCCCCGGAATCACTCAGCGCGCGGGGCTGCCGGCCACGTGCCCCCGCGCTGCAGCAGATGGGGCGGAGGCTGCGCGGCGGTCTGTCTGGCCTTTCAGCTGGATTTCCTGTTTTGTAGGGAGCGCGACAGGGCCCATCTGGTGATCAGATCGGGGGCCCAGATAGCCACGTCCGGGTCACGGGCCCCCCACTCAACGTGTCCCCTCGGCCACGCGGCCGCTCCAGGGGTCCGGCCTCCGCAAATGGGAGCCATCAGGAGGCCTCCCGCCCCACGGAAGCTTCCGGAAGGGGGCTTGTGGGTGGGGGTTGGGGAGACTCCCGCCTTTCATCCTCCCTCTGCTTCCTCTCCAGGGCCCTGGCTCTGCTCATAGTCATTTCATTACTTTTTTCCATCAAAGGCTCTTCCCAACTAGTTCATGTAGGTGCAAATGTGCCTGGATGTTTGCACACGTGTGTGTGCGTGTGCGAGCCTGCCTGGGGCACTTCTCTGCCCGCTCGCTGCTTCTAGACTCTTCTGGGGCTGGTGGGCTCTCACCCGCAGCGTCCCTCCTGCAAGGCTCTGGCCTCACTTGGGGGATTCAGTTGCCCCGAGCCTCAGTTTCCCCGTCATCTCCTCTAGGGGTTTTGTGCAGCCACATAGAGCATCTAGGGTTCTGTGCACGGCGTGCTTGGTGCAAGGCCAGCCACCTTGTTGTCCCCCCCCCGTCCCCCGTAACCGTGGTTCCCAGTGTCCCCCGAGGCAGGTGTTAGGAGAAGGGCCTCGGGACGTGGCACCATGATCACCACCATCACCATCACCATCATCACCATCATCACCATCATCATCATCACCACCCTCTCACTGACCCTGTGCCGTCATGGTCTCTGTCGGGGACCCCCTGACCCCTTGCCTCCCCCAGCCCCCGGCCCCCAGCTGTTCGAGCACCGGGTCCTTCCACAGACCCTGCACTGGGGCCGGGGCCTGTGGATTCCTTCCTCTCTGGGGACCTGGCGGGGATGCATCTGCTGCGACCCCATCTCACACGCGCCCCCTCCCCGGGCTTAGGAGATACGCCTGTCCCCCAAATTATATCCAGACAGTGGCGGCAGCAGGCATCCCCTCCTGCCCGGGGGCCCACCAGCCGGCCAAATGGGGCATTTAATTGGAAAGAGAAGCTGGCGCTCTGCCCGGAAATCCTGAAGAAAGGCCCCAGAGCAGACCTGTGTTTAGAACCGCGCCACACCCCTTCACCGTGTACTTGTCTCAAATACCTGCAGGGGTCCTGGGACCATCTGAGAATCACACCACCAGCCCGAAACCACGCAGTGCGCGCTCCAGGCCCCGGGCCGGGGAGTGGGGGGTGCCGTGGTGGCGGGACCCGACCGCTTCGCTCAGATGTGGAAGCTGAGGCAGCTCAGCGCTGGAGAGAGAAGTCAGCTCAGGTCAGGTCAGGTGCAAACGGTAACCGAGGTCTTCTCTGAGGACCACAGAAGGGCTTGCTTTGCATCCGGCCCCCAGATTCCGAGGCGTCCTTGGGGACGTCGTCCAGAATTCCGGCTGCGCGGCTCCTCAGGCCCAGAACGCGGCGGTGACCGGTGTGCGCCGCGACGGGAGTGAATGGGGGAATGATGGTTCACGGGGAGACTCACTCTCAGAAGCCCCACAGGCTTATCTGCCCAGTGGGGTGGGTCTGTCTCTGCAGTGAGAAATCGGGGTCCGTCAGGGCTGGCGAAGGGCCGCGGAATGCAGCCAGGGCTGTGCGTGTGCAAGACGGACTGAGGACAAGGGGAGGCCTGGGGTGCGAGGGGCGACTGGTGCGGGCCCTGGGCCCCAGGTGGTTACGGGGCCAATGGAAGTCATACAACTTGGTGACTGTAGGGCAGTGGTCAGACCTCCATCTGCCCTGGTCTCTCCCTCTGTAGAATGGGCACAACTGTAGTTACTTTGTCAGTTGCTGTGAGATGAAATGAAGGGTAAGGGCAGAGGGCTGCGCTCGGGCATTCACAGAGGCTGGTCCATCAACCCAGGGGCCATTTCTGTCAATTCAGGGATATCCCAGCTCTGCCCTTTGTGAGTTGTCTGACTCCCGGCAAGGTTCCAAAGTCCTGTCCACCAGTGTCCTTGCCTGTGGGGTAAGGATGCAGTTCCATTTCACAGGACTTGGGGTGGCATGGGTCAGCCTACATAGAGCACATGGAGCAATGTTCGGGGGGCACTCAATTTAGGTTAACGCTTAATGGTATTATGATGGTGGTGATGATGGTGATGGTGATGGTGGTGATGATGGTGATGGTGATGTGATGATGGTGGTGATGGTGGTGATGGTGATGGTGATGGTGGTGATGGTGGTGGTGGTGGTGGTGGTGATGGTGATGTGATGATGGTGGTGATGGTGATAGTGATGGTGATGGTGATAGTGATGGTGGTGGTGATGGTGGTGATGGTGGTGAAGGTGGTGATGCTGGTGATGGTGGTGATGGTGATGGTGGTGATGATGGTGATGGTGATGGTGGTGGTCATGGTGATGGTGATGATGGTGATGGTGGTGATGATGGTGATGGTGATGGTGGTGATGGTGGTGGTGGTGGTGGTGATGATGGTGATGGTGATGATGGTGATGGTGGTGATGGTGGTGGTGGTGGTGGTGATGGTGATGATGATAGTGGTGATGATGGTGATGGTGATGATGATGGTGGTGATGGTGGTGGTGGTGGTGGTGGTCATGGTGATGATGATAGTGGTGATGATGGTGATAGTGATGGTGATGATGATGATGGTGGTGATGGTGATGATGGTGGTGATGATAGTGATGGTGATGGTGGTGATGGTGACGATGATGTGATGATGAACCAAGCACCTGTCATATGCTGAGGTCCGTCCTGGCCCAGGCAGACCACAGTGAGCAAGATAAACATGATCCCTGTTCTCCTAGGAATCACTTCTAGTGAGCATGAAGCCAGGGAATAAGCAAACTGATAAATATATAAAATCATGTCACAGAAGGAGGAGGCAGAGAGCCATGTGATGGGTGGGGCATCCAGCAGGCCCCTTGGAGAGGTGACATTTGAGTCGTGGGAGGGGTGAGTGTTCAGGACAGCCCTCTTGCCCTCCTTCCCCTCTGTGCCCTCTGGCTGAGTTTCGGCCTTCAGTGGGGAACCCAAGTCCACAACAGCCTCTGTGGCTTACTGGGTCTGTCCCCTCGCTGGGACCTGGCGACCCCACTGGTACAGTGGGGGGAGGGGGTGCTGCAGCCAGACATGCCTTTGGCCCCTTCCATCTCTGGGATCCCAAGTTGTCTTGGGCCTGTGCTCGCACCTTGACCCGCCACGGAATAAGTGGCAAGAACGGTCTGCGTGAGGGGCCCTCTCGGGTCAGGGCCCTCGGGAGGCTTGGGCAGTTCACCCCCAGCGGCCCCCCGAGGCCGACCGGGGCGGGGCTGGCTCCAGGAGCCATTCCCCCGGGATGAAGCAATCTGTGGGATCCACCGTGTGTCATTTGCCGTGGCCTCTTCTGTTTGAACAGCGGCAGCCGGCGGCGGGGGTGCTCTGAGGCCGCGTGTCCAGGGGGCTCGGTCCCAGCTCCCCGCCCCCGCCCCCACGGAAGGCGAAAGCAGGCATATGGAACCCATTTGGGAAATTCTTTCGGCACAAACCACTTTTTCCAGGTAAGACACACAGCCGTATTGACGATGAGAGATGAAACAGCCCTCTTGCTTTGCCGCTTACGTTTTTATGGATCTTAATGAAACACGCGACCTCCCGGGTGTGGAAATTGAACCTCTTTAAGCAGCTCTTTCTTAAGAGGTGGTGCTGGCCCAGGGGAGGGCCAGTTAGAACCCCCCGTCCTCACCACCTCCCAGGACCTCCCAGACCCTCCACGCGCTTGGAGAATGTGTGCTCGACAGAGGGGCTTGGACTCCGCGCCTGGAGAGCGTCGGCCCGTTTCCAGGCCCAGGGCGAGTGGCTGGCGGTCGGAGTCCCAGGCCGCTGGCGGGAAGGCCGTGGGGACCTGGGCTCGCAGACTTCATTGAGCGTTGGAGTGCTCGTTCACAGCCAATCACACGCAGACCCCGATATAAACCAGACGGAGCTGCTGGGGCGGAAGGGGGGGAGGGTCCCCACGTAGCCCCCTGCTCGCCCCACGGGCAGCCTTGACGCCCGCCGCGGCCTGTGTGCACGGAGGGCTTTACACACGCACTGGTTTTGTTATGTTTCTTGTCTCATCTGCACTCACAAAAGTCACATGAAGTCGGAGCTGCTGCTATTTCACACTCAGGGGACGTAGGCAGAGTGTCGGAGTGACCTGTCCAGGGTCACCCAGCGGGGGCAGGAGGAGTGACGTCCGAGTCCTGGGAAGCCACCGAGGAGCCCGAGGCTGTCTTGTGCCTGCGCTCCTGGCTCAGTGGTGCGCCGCCTTCTCGAGTTGGGTCCCTGTCTTTTGGGGGGGGTCTCCATAGCATGGGCCCCTCTCTGTGTCTGGCCGATGCAGCCGGGTTCACATCTTCCAGAGTTGTGGGCTCTGCGCCCAGTGGCACGGGCTGGGGGGGGGGGACTCTCTCTTGACACAGGGCGAGTGCGCCGGTGCCTGGGGACCCCAGGAGTTCCCAGGAGTCCCTGCGGGTTTCTGCTAAGAGTTGAAGTTAAGGAAGAGATTCATTGTTCAAAAATAGTTTGCAGATCTCAGGGCTGTTCCTTCACGAGTGGGCAGGGGCCTGGCCTTGGGGGGAGGGGGCTGCAGTCGTGGCCCAGGATCCCCCATCAGGCAAAGGGGGGCACTTTCCACACTTTTGTTTTGAAGTCAGGCTAATGATGGTGGCACCTGCCCACAGGAGGGTTCATGTTTCCGGGCGAAGAGGTCAGTGCACGTTTGACCGAGTGCTGGTTGGTCACCGCGTCACCAGAGCACGGCACCGAGCTCCCCCAGGAGTCCCGCCGCCCTAGCCCCTGCTCCCACCGGCCAGGTTTCTGCCTCTGGGATTCTGTCTTTCCCGGAACGTCAGGTCAAAAAAATCCTACGATACACAGTCTTCTGAGGCCTCTCACTTTGCGTGATGCCTGCACAGTCCAGCCGTTTTCAGGGCCGTCACCTGCGCCTTTGTAGACGGGGCGGCTTCAGGGAAGACAGAGCTGGCCGGACCCTCGGGGTCCCTGGAGCTCCAGTGCCGATCCTCTCCTAATTCCGGCGTCTGCGTAAACGCATGAATGCCGTCTTCATGGGGGATGGGAGACGCTCACGGCTGCAGGTGTCAGACGCCTGACCCGGGGGAGTTCGAGAAGAACTCTGCAGGAAGGTGGACGGTCCGGGGCCGGCTGACCAGGAGCTCCTCGGTGTCAGGGACCCGGAGCAGGAGGGCGGTGGCTTCGTCACCACCGCGTCCCCACGGGACACTCTGAAGTGGGGAAGGGCACCTCCCCGTGACGTTTTCCTTCATCAGCAAGAGAGCTGCTCTGGGGCACGAGCCTTCCCCGTGTCACCCTGGTCAGGGCCGTGTCACACGCCATGTCTAATGCCGATCAGGCTGAGACCGAGCGGCTCTTCGGCTGTGGAGGGGCCATGAGGCCCAGCCCAGCGCACATCTGGGCAAAACTGGGAAGGAGGAGAGGGGACACCTGGAGGCAGGCAGCCAGAGAGTCTGCCAGGTGGTGTGGGTGCGGGCGCCCAGGGCAGTGTGGTTGCGAGGGGCTGTGTGGGCTAAAGCACCAGGTGAGGAGGGGGTCCTCAGGGTGAGCGCTCGCTATGGTGGCCGTCAGACTGCAGGGGGCCTTCCCGGACCTTCAGAGGGGTCAGCTTCTCTTTGGGTGCTCCTCAAAGAAGGGGTGCAGGTGCACCCAGTGTTAAGATTTGCACGCTTGCCATCCCTCCTTCCGGCCTTCCTCCCTTCCCTTCCTCCACCCCTCCACCCCTCCACCCCTCCACCCCTCCACCCCTGCATCCCTGCATCCCTCCATCCCCGCATCTCTCCACCCCTGCATCTCTCCTTCCCCGAATCCCTCCATCTCTTCATCCCTCCATCCCCTGCATCTCTCCATTCCTGCATTTCTCCTTTCCTCCACTTCTCCATCGTTTCCTACAAGTAACAATCAAGCACCCCGAATGGGAGAGCCCGCACTGGATCCTGGCGAGAAGGGGAGGGGCTGAGCCCCGTCCCCCGGGACCCCCCTGGGGGAGCCTCGTGGTTCAGGGTTAAGGTGTGGAGCCGCGGTCCCTCCTGAGCCTGCCCTGCAGCCCTGTGCACACCTGCGGATGAAGAGCAGCCTTCTCGCTCTCAAGGTTCAAGGTCGCCGCCTCTGCCAACACAATCCTGCCGTCGACCACCTTCGGCATCTCCACGTGCTGTGTGTAACTGAGACCCACGGAGGTCGGGTTTGGGGGAGTGAAGGCACCGAGGCCCAGCTGGCCTGTGCCTCGGGGCGTGGCTCCTCGTGTCTGGGGCGCTGCAGGCCACGGAGGCCCCCCCGGGGCGCGGGGAGAAAGACCCCACATCGGCTTCTCTTCTGGCAGACTTCTCAGCGGATTCTCAACCCACCAGACTAGGGCTGCGGCCAAAAGCCTCAAGCTCTGGCCCGGGACTGTCTGGGCGATATCATTTGAGGATTATGGGGCTAAATTATATGCTTGATTGGCTGATCTCCTTGGTAGCAGCATTTGTGAAAAATGAGGTGTATTTTTTTTTTTTTTTGGCTGCCGTGGGCATATTGTCAAGACTTCTAGGGAAAGAGCCTTGCCTGTTCCCATCAGGGGACCTTCAGCCTCCCCAGAGAAGGGGCAGCAGCCGCGTTCCCCGCAGACGATTCCGGGAGGCAGGCAGGCGGGCGAGCGAGATGCCGCGTCAGGTCACGGGCGGACCCGTGGGTGCGTCTCCGCGGTGTCTCTGTTGGAGCCAGCCTGGGTTAGCAGGGCCCCCCAGAGAAGCTGGAACACGATCAGCGTGGACGGTGGAGGGCTTAGGAGATGTGGGGTTTTTGTTTTCAAATTTTAAAAAGGGACCCAGAACGGAAGGACCAAAAAATGCCACGCTCCGGGGAGCAGGGGAAGCTGGTCTGTGCGTGTCCAGGGGGGTCTCCCCTTTTCTTGGAGAATGTGGGAGGCAGGAGTGTGGCAGATTGCCTCCGGACAATGGGCCCCTCTCCCGTCGGGTGGGCTGCGACGCCCCAGACAATAGGCCTGGGCCGGCCCCTCTGCTGCTGCCCACGGCCTGAGACAGATGCCCAGGAGCCCCCTGTGCGCGCCCTGGACGTGACCTCGGGGGCTGCCCTGTCACTCCGCGGAGGAGCCCCGGAGAGGGAGGCGGCAGACAATGGGGACCTCATGCCAGGGGCCCGGCCTCCGGCACGGGCCGGGGGCTCCCCGGGGAGAGCGCGGCCCGGCAGGTGCTGCCATTGTTCCGGGGCCCGGGGGCCTTGACGGGGGTCTCCCCGCTCGGCGGCAGGATGGCCTCGGGGCTGGAGGCCCTCTTGTTTCTCGGGGACGACCCACGGGGCTGACAGCCCACAGCCCCGCACTTGGCCTCTATATATGTCATTCGGAGAAGCAATTATCGTGACTGGTCTCGAGCAGGACCGGGACCTTGAATGTCAGATTCTGTGACCAGAAACGCCAGCTTGGGGGAGGAGGGTCCTCTTTCTGCTAAAGACTTACCTTCAGAGATTAACTTTAGCGTAAGCTGAAAGCAACCGGGGAAAACTTAGACGGGTCCTTCATCCAAGGGAGGAGAGGTAACGTGTGTGTGTGTGTGTGTGTGTGTGTCTGTGTGCGCACGCACGTGTGCACCAGGCGCGAGCTCGTGTGGGCGCACAGACTCCACACCAGGTGCTGTGCTGAGGACCGCCCCCCCCAGCACTCACCGTTATCTGCAATGGCCCCAAACTGGAAACAACCGGAATGTTCCACAGCAGGGGAACAGGTGCACGAAACGACGCACTCCCTCCAAACCCTACTCGGCAGCACGGGGAATGGGCAGTATTCACACCACTCGGGTGGACCTCGTGTTCATCCGCTCCGGCTGCGTAACAACATCACAGAGAGGGCGGCTCCAATGCGGGGGTTCATCTCCTCCCAGTTCTGGAAGAAGCCGGAAGTCCAAGAGCCAAGCGTCCGCGGGGCCTTCCTGCAGCCCGCACCCCATCCCGCGTGGTCCCGGCCTCCTGGGGGCCCCCACGTGTGTCCGACCTCCCTCTACTTACAAGGATTCAGGTCACAGAGGATAAGGGCCCGTCCGACGGCCTGGCTGTAACCCAGTCTCCTCCTTCAAGACCCTTCTCTCCAAACACAGGTTCTGGGAGTCAGGGCCCATTGTGAACGTCGGTGGGGACGCAGATGGGCCCAGGGCAGATCTCAGAGGGGTCAGGCTGAGCGAATGAAACCCACCTCAGAAGCTGTGGGGTTCTACCTGTATAATGTTCTGGAAAACAGAACACAGAGATGGAACAGCAGAACGGCGTCCCCATCATCAGGATGGCGGGCGCGAGCGGTGTCACGGGAAGGAGGGAGAGTCACACAGATCCTTGTGGTGGCGGTGCTGCGTCTTGGCTGTGACGGACACACTAATCCGGCGAATTCCAGGAGCCTTCTGGAACCAGGCGCCATCGAGCGACTTCATAGAAGAGGAGACGGGGCCTCCGGAAGGCATGTTTCTCAAACAAAACCCTCAACCCCGCCCCTCAGATCCGCAGGCCTTCACGGCCTGGGTCTTCTCCCGTCTGTCACCCAAGGACCACCCCTTCCGCACCCCGGCTGTGGCTCCGCGGCCCCAGAACGGGGCTCAGCTGTGCCTCTCTGTGCCGCTGGGGTCCCCTAACGGCTGGGGTGCACTGAGTGGAGGAGGCCCCGGGTCAGCTCCTCCGACACGAAATGTGTTTCACGTGATGCACATGGCCGCTGCCCCAGGGGCACCGGGCCCTGCTCTCCCTCGTGTGGTCCTGTCCTGTTTGGGGGACCCTTCGTCCAAGCCAGGCATCCTGATGGTGACCGACACTAGGGCCTGAGCCAAGACGGGGCTCACTCACGGGATACACTGGTGAGCGGGGTGGACCCTCAGTTGCATGGGAATGACCCCCGCCAGCAGCAAGTGGCCCCTTTGGGGTCCTGATGAGCTGGGACATGGGCAGACGGAATTTCAGAGCTGGACGTCCGTTGGAAAGGACCCCTCTGCATAGGCCTGGATGCCCGGGGAAGGGGTTGGCGGGTGGTGGGGGAGCAGGGCCGAGCGGCGCCCAGAATGTGGGCGCGGAGGTTGAGCGGGGGGCATGGGAGCACTTGGGGAATTTCTAGCGATTTCTACTTTGCTCATTTAGAATCACAGTGGCCCTCTGGAGTGGGCGGCCCAAGGGCGACATTTTGCCCTTTACAGATGGTGACAAGGGGCCCGAAGAGGGCCCTGAGCACTGTAGTCAGGGATGGAGCTGGAGCCCAGGGCCTTCTAGGACCGTGCCCTCGGCTGGAAGTACAGTGCAGGGAGGGGGCGCCGGCTGGCCCGACTTCCGATGGCACGGATGTTTGGGGCACACCGCGTCCCCTGACTCGCTGGGGGAGCACGTGCTGAAGGGGAGCCGGTCGGGGGCACAGGCGAGTCCCATCCCAGCTCTACGTGGCCACTTGGCGCCCCCAGACCTGTTTCCACAGGGTGCGTTCCCGCCGGGCCCGGCGCCGGCCTGGCCCCCAGCGGCAGCTCCTCTCGGTGGGAGAGCTGGACCGTGTTGCTAGTCTGCCCGGGAAAGCGCCTTGAAAGTGGCAGGAGAGAGCCACTCTTGGGCACGATGGTGGCGTGGGGGGCACCCCGATGCATAGTGACATCCCTGGGGGGGGTGGTGACCCGAGTGCCGTCCCCACAGGTCTCTCTCTCTCCCCTGGGGGACAAGACTGAGCTTGGGCTCAGAGGCGTGAGTGTTTGGTGAAGACTGGCCAGCTGGGGTGTTCCCGCCGCCACGGAGGAGGCGAGCAGGCGTGGGCGCCGTGTGGCACGGGCACCCAGGTCCCTGCCGGCTGGCAGCCCCCGGTGCCCCAGCTCCATTTCTTCCTGCTCCTCCTGAGTGGCCAGGACCTTCCCTTGGGCCACCTGCAACAGACCTAGCTTCCCGTGGGGTGGCCTCCCCATGGACCGAGAAAGCACATGGAAAGGGATAGCCCGAGTGCGGCGTGGCCTTGGAGACACGGGCGGCCGCGGTGGCCCTCCTCCTGCTCCGAGAGATGTGTGTCCCCCTCCCGCCCCTGGCTGCCTATGACAAGTGGCGCTCAGCAGATATGACAGCCCCTGGCGGGGGGTCCCTGGCCCCAGTCCATGTCTCCACACTTGACTTGCTCAGAGTTCACTGGCCCGAAATAATGTCCCCAATGCAAGTCGGCGGACGGAACGTTCAGAGTGGACGGTTTGGGGTTTTTTTCTCCCCTTTTTTAATACATTAAACATGCATTACTGGATTTCTACCCGGTTCCTCTGACAGCTGTGGAAAAATAAAGAAAATTCAGTTTGAACTTAAAAAGCTGAGGCTTAATTTATGTCCCGCACCTTTGTCTGCCCGGTTCTTTTTCCTCTTCCGATGGAAAGGCCCCAGGGAGCGGGAGACAGAGGCTCTGCCAGCCCACGTGGCCCGTGGTGCCCGGGCCCTAATAGGGGCGCCCAGTGGCCAACACGGAGGGGAGTTTTCAGATGGAAATGCGAGGAAACAATGCACTCATCTGTCTCCCAATCTGTTTTGGAGGAGGGAAGGCGGCGCGCCGGGAGCAGAGAGTCGGTTTCTGCTGGGGGGCTTTCATTCAGGGCGTTTTATGGGGAAAGACAGATGTCATGAATACTGATGCGGACGGCCTGGCTCCGGTCGAGGTTTTTAATTTTCTGAGTTGTAAAGACAAAGTGTTTTAATAATACAGGGAAACACATGTTCATGGGAGGCCTTTTAGCTCATTCTGGTTTCCTTGACTCCCTTTCTTCCTTCCTTCTTTCCTTCCTTCTTACCTTCCTCCCCTCTTTCCTCCCTTCCTCCCTCCTTCTCTCACTTCCTTCCTCCCTCCCTTCCTCTTCTTCCCCCTTTTCACACCGTCTTCTCTGAAGGAGCACCTTCTCTGCGCTGAGGACAGAGGAGAAGGAGGCACAGCCACACGACATCAGCACCTGGAAGTGCCGCCCGAGGAACGTGCCGCCCCCATTGGGCCCTGGGTGGGGGCCGAGGGCACATGAAACCCTTGCTCTGTGCCCCTTGTCCGCCCGCTGTCCCAGTGGGGGGAGGGACACGCTCCTTGGGAGGCTTCTGTGTAAACCCCGCAGCAGTTTTGAGTCTGGGGTACCGTGGTGTGGCCAAAAGAGGCATTTGCTATGCAACCAACACTCATTAGGCACCAACTGTATGCTGGGGGCTGGGAAAACAGAGGTGAGCCAGACACGCTGCCTGGGCTTAAGAAGCTGCTGGTCTGAGGGAAGAGGCAGCGTTCAGCCGAGTAAAGATGAGGTCACCACCCGCTGGGGGGCCCCTGCCGTGAGCTCTCTTGAAGCCAGGGGAGCCGGGTCGTCTCGGAGCTCTCCATCAGGGGCAGCGGGGTGTCGGGTGCCTCCTGCCTCCCCCAGAGGCTGCCGGGACGGACGCTAGGGCTCCCCTGGGATGGGCAGAGAAACCGAGGCCCGGAGGCACCAAGCAACAGGTCCAGGAGGTGCGGTCAGGACTGGGCCTTGGCCCCGGGGGCCGATCCAGGGCACCACGGCCGCTGCGGACGGCTGCCACAGTCCCCGGATGAGACTCCCAGCATGCACCTGCTCGGGCGCCCCGCTGGGACCCCGCGAGGGAGGCGCCACGGCCATGTTCACGCCACGCCCGGGACGCTGCGGGGGAGGGCCGGGGGGCACGCTCACGGCCGCGGAGCCCACACGCGGGCCCGTCTGAGTCCCAGCTGGTGGGGTTTTGTTTGTTTTTTTAAGTTGTGGTTAAATACAACGTAAGCTAATGGTTCTCACCTTACCTACGAGGATAAACCCAGTGGCGTCAAGAATGTTCGTCGTGCGGGGACCATCGTCAGCATCTACTCCGAAATCTTCGTCGCCCCTGACAGAGTCTCTGAACCCGCGAAGCAGGGACTGCCCGTGCCCCCCCCCCCCCGACCCCCGACACAGCCCCTGGGATGCTCTGTGTCTCCCTGAAACCCGACGGCACCCAGGCCCTCCTCTGAGCGGAGTCACAGGATCCGTCCTGTGTGACGGCGTCTTCCGTGCCGCACGGGGTCCCCTGTGTGCGAGCTTCCGTCCTTCGGGAGGCCGGGACTCCTCCGCTGTACGATGGGCTGCGTTTGGTCCCTTCATCTGTTGGTGGCAGAGTGAGTCCTCCCTTGAAAAACGAGTTCTGTCCTTCCACAGACGTGTGCCCGGGGACGGGGCTGGACCCGGGTGGGGACGCAGGCAGGAGCGGCCCCCTCGAGCTCCCGCCAGGCGCTGCGACCCTGCAGACACCCCTGCAGGCCCTGCTGTGTGGTCAGGAGCTCTGGACGCGTGCGGCCCCTTCACTGGGACTCTGCAGTCAGCGCGCAGCTTCGGCACCTCCTGTATAAAGGCCCTGTGCTAGGCTCTGTGGGGGGGGCGGATTCAGGGGTGTAAACCACTTGCCCCCCCAGTAGACCATCCCCTAGTGGGGAAGAAGGGAAGGTGCACCCAACACACCGATTTGTTTGACAGACAAGTATTGAGTGCCTTCTGTGTACACAGGCGCCAGCCCCCAGAGCTTGTGTTAGTGGCCTGGACTTTGGGTCTGACTTCTGTACCCCATGACCTGGGCCCATACACTCCTTGACCTCTTCTGCTGAGGGAGGGCCAGGGGGTGAGCCCCGTTTTTGGAGAACCTCTGCCCTCAGTTTCCCCATCTGTCGACTGGGGCGGCCCCGGGGGACCTTCCAGGCCGATGCTCCAAGTACGTTGCTCCAGGCATGGGCGACTCCGGGGCTCGGGGAGATGGGGGGGGGCTGCAATGTCCGGGAGCGAGTCTGCTCTGGGGGAGGCTGTGTGGAGGAGCAGGGCCAGCCTCCGGGGGACCCCCCCACCCAGCGAGTAGGCTCCTTGCTCCAGAAGGCTGGTCCTGACCGCCTGGACTCACTTCCCGACCTTCCGCTGGTTTCTTCCCCGGGGCTCCCGCCCACGGTTTCCAGCATGTATCTGCAGCCACGAGACCAGGAGCGGATGCCCCGTCCAGGAGAGGCTCGCGGCCACGACGTTCTGGACGCCCGGCTGCCTGTGCTGAGGCCTGGAGACCTGGGCACGAGTCGGGTCACTAGGAGTAAAACGGTACTTTTGTTGTCTGTGCGGTATGTTGCGTGTCTTTGCTTACTGGCAACATTCAACATTTTGTTACCTGTCTTTCTGGGCCATATTTTCCTTTGATGAGTTATCCACTTGTATCTTTAGCCCATTTTTCCATTACTGTGTTTCTCTTTCTTATTGATTTATAAAAACTCTTTGTATATTATGGATATGAAGAGGAAGCAGAGCTGATTCACGGACTCATTCTCTTTTCTGGGGAGAGTCAATGGAACCGGCACCCCTTTCTTAATGTTGGCTGACGTTTGACATTCTTATTGCTGTTTCTTCCCCCACTCGGCTTTATACTACTCTTTGCATTTCACAGCTGTCTGGGCACAGCTGCCCCTACGGGGGCTACATAAAGCCCCGAGGAGAGCTTGATCTTGGAGCAAAAGGCCCCAGTGTAGCCGTCTTTGTGGGTCTAGTGTGCAGGAAAGGACGTCTGAGTTTGTGTTCGCCCGCCAGCAGATGATCACGACCGAAAGCAGGCCCTCCCCAGCACGCACAGCCCCCTGGCCCCGGTGAAACACGCCATCACTTCTTTGGGGACAAGCAGATTTTTCAAACAAAGTTTGCCAAATAGGCACATTTTGTTGTGTTTTTTTCCTCCCCTCCAAGGCAGATGCAAACGGTCTTTTCAAATCAGTTTGGAGGAAAATAAATGAGCCCACGCTGGGGCTTCAATAAATCTTTGCGTAAGCCACAAGGGTGAGTTTTGGGCCCGATGAAGGGCCCAGTGTGTGGCTTATGAATGATGCCCAGTGATGGGTCCCCCCCCCGCCTTCCTCCCTTCCCCTCCTCCGTCCCCCGACCCAATTTAAAATTGGACATTAATGTTTTAAGACAAAGGGAGCTTTGGGTATGTCTCCCCCCTCCTGGAGGGTCTCCCGGTGAAATATTTGTCGTGGCCGTGCTCCGCGTGTGACTGGGGCCCGTGTCTCTGAGCCAGGACCTGTCTCCAGGAGATGATCCATGTGCTGACCTTCTGCCCGGCGGCTCGGGGACCCCACCCCGGCTGTGGACGACTGTGGTCCCCCAAGGAGGGTCTCTCTCCTGGCCTCCCTGCTGGGTACCAGAGAGCGGTGGCAGCAATACGGATCGCAGCCTCCTGGCCCGTGTCCCTGTGCTGTCCCCACCCACCCGGGCAGCCAGCCTACCGACTGTGTGAGAGGTGCCCAGACTCTTCCAGCATCAGGCCTAACCCTGTGCCCGGGGGCCTGGCCGCCACGCCCGCTCTCTCCTCCTGCTGTCCCCCTGGCTTCTCCGTGGGTGTCTTCACCCTGGTCTGTCTGATTCCTTTCTTAGAGACACATCGGGACTAACAGGCCGGGCAGAGCGTGGCCCGCTGCGTTCTGTGGGCCACAGGGAACCGTAGAGCTGGAGGCGACGGCGCCGGTGGGCCAGGAGGGGGCCTCAGCGCCCAGCGGGAGAGGAGAGTCCCTCCTCGGCTCCGGGACGCACGACGGAGTGGGCCGCTTGTCTGCTTGTGGGGTGATCTCGTCCCCCTCCCCAATTCACACCTGCTGCATCTCAGATTGTGAACTTATTTGGAAGGAGGGTCTTTGCCACAGAAGTAATTAAAGTCAGGTCTTGAGACGGGTTCCTGGTGGATTCAGGAGGGCCCTGAACCCAACGAGCGTCTGTATAAAAGACAGAGGTGAAGACAGACAGACCGATCATGCGGAATTGGCGCAGAGACGGGAGTGAAGTGGCCACAGCCCGGGGGTGTCCGGAGCCCCCAGACGTCGTAGGACGCAGGAAACACTCTCCCCGAGAGCCTCTGGAGGGGGCGGGGCCTGCCCACACTTGATTTCAGCCCTCTGGCCTCCAGACCAGCAGAGAATCGACCTCCATTTCTTTAAGCACCCAGGTGTGCGGTTCTGGGTTCCGGCAGCCCCAGGACACTGTTATGATACCCGTTGCCGACGGGACTGAAGGACATGGGTGAAGTTTTCTTAGTTTGTGGGTCTCCCTCTTTGAGCGAGTCGGCCTGCCGTCCCATTGCTGCTGCCCACACCCCTGTGGCGGCTGAGACCAGGCTCCGCCCCCTCCCTCCCCCCAGCCACCTTCACGGATGGGCCACTGCGACCTCTTCCACGGGCAGGGAAACTGAGGCTCAGAGGGGCTGGGGAAGTCCATGAGGTTGGCTCCCGCTCCTGGCCTCTCCCTCAGGGGCGTACTCCAGGCCCTTGAGTGACAGGGGACCCAGAACCGACCCCGTCAATTGGTTCTGTGGCTCCGAACGGCACTGGTGGCCCCGGACCCTCCCGGTGGGAGCCCACGGGCCCTGCTGAAACGTTCGCCCAGGCCATGGCGAGGACTGAGCGGAGGCGTCCCCGATGTCGGAGGTGTGACCTGATGAATGAGGCCGCTCTGCCAGCTCCGGGGGCAGCGGTCACCTGTGACGTGCGGTCACGCTCTCCTCCAGGTTCCCGCACGTGGATATACTTGAGAAACAAACACAAAATTGAGACCCAAGTGTGTATCTCACTCAATAGGCTGCTGGGGTTTTGTTTTGTTTTGTTTGTTAGTAAAAACGGCATGATTCCTGTGTCCTCATTAGCTGATCAGTCCCTTAAATGGGAGTCTTGATGGATGTAGTTAGTTCGGGAAGTAGGACCTGGACACACGGTGGATGGAAAGGAGGGCGCCAGGGTAGGGGACAGTGTGGGCAGAGGCTCGGCGTAGGGAACTTCTCCAGGACCACTGGAGTGGGGTATAGCGGGGGTGGTGGGCCAGGGGCTTGGGGGGATCAATTTCAGGCTCAAGTCCAGAGCTTTGGCTGTCTGAGGGAGGTCTGTAGATTTTGTTTTGTGGACATTGGGATTCATCGAAGGATGTGACTCATCCTGACCCAGGGGAGGGTCACAGATGACCCTGTGCATCTTGGAGCAGAGCGTGATATCAGGTCACACAGCGGCGGGCCCTCAGTCCCACGGCCCTGCTCATGCGTGTGCCTGACTCCATCACCTTGATCAGAAGTTTCGGCCCTGGCTGGGAACTTTGAGAACTTTCTCCATCTGGTGGTTTCTTCGCCCAGAGAAGGGGCTTCCAGGATAGATGATGACGATTTCTCTCCAGGGGGCACTATCGGAATTGACACGGCCACGGTGGGAGCTGCTGTGATCCTGTTTACACACGGGAAAGCCCAGACCCAGCGGGGCTGAGTGACTTGCACAAGGTCGTTTGCTCACCCTAAAAGGGAAGGGAGCCAGGGTCCAGATGCTCTCTTGCTGGGCCATCAGGAGACAGATTGTGTCCTTGCTGGGGGCCACTGCCCCCACCCCCCAGTGCCTCTGACACAAAGGTTCCCCTCAGGATGTCTTCCTGGTTTCCTACCTCCACCCTGCCTAGGGATCCCCTGCCGTTTGTTGGAACCATTGCCAGTGCAGAGGCGCGTGAGCTGTCAGCAGTGGAAGGAATCTGGGCTCTATCACACACCCACCCATCCACCTATTCATCCATCCATCCATCCACCCACCTGCCCACATGCCCATCCGTCCGTCCACCCTCCCATCCATCCATCCATCCACCCATCCACCCATCTACCCATCCATCCATCTATCCAACCATCCATCCATCCATCCATCCATCCATCCATCCATCCATCCACCTATCCACATGCCCATCTGTCCACCCATCCACCCATCTACCCATCCATCCATCTACCCATCCATCCATCTATCCATCCACCCATCTACCCATCCACCTATCTACCCATCCATCCATCTACCCATCCATCCATCTATCCATCCATCCATCCATCCATCCATCCATCCATCCACCTATCCACATGCCCATCTGTCCATTCATTCATCCATCCATCCATTCACCTATCCATCTGTCTACCCATCCATCCATCCACCCACCTACCCATCCATCCACCCATCCACCCATCTACCCATCCATCCATCTACCCATCCATCCATCTACCCATCCATCCATCTACCCATCCATCCATCCATCCATCCATCCATCCATCCACCTTCCACATCTATTTGTTGAGCATCTACATGTGCCAGGTCCACTCACTTCAAAGCTGAGAGGGTAGTTTCCCCAGAGAAGATGTAAGAACAAGTGTGGGGAACACCCATCCCTGCATTCCCTGAATCTGGTTGTGTAAACACTGATGGAATGAACAGGTGCACAGACCTCGTGTCCTGCTTCCCACCGCTCCACCTCTTACACCGTGGCCCTTGCTGGGACAGCCAGCTGCGTGCAGGGGAGCCCCGGCAGCACCTCCCCTGGGCGGCCCTCGGGCTGGTCCTTTCTGTTCTGGGCTCCTCTGCGGGGCCGTCCTCACGACTCAGCCATCTGGCTCCCCCACAAACCTAGCAGAGTGAAGGAGTTAACCCCTCTGTGGCCACCCTTGACCACGGGGGATGGGAGCCCGTTGGGTAAAGCCTCCCCTCCCCCATCCCTTGGCCAGTGTGTGAGGCGCACTCTGTGTGCTTCTCCGGGGCCCCGGCGGGGGCTGGACCACAGATCGCTGCCTTTTCTTACTCTCCCAGGTCCCCGTTTCCGGGCCTGATCCCCAAAGTGTGCCACCTGCACGAGCCCGTCCTTGGGTTCAGGCGGACCCCCGAGCGGTGTCGGGATCCTGCCGGTTTGGAGCAGCGAGGCTTCCGGGCCAGGAACGCGCAGCCGGCCGCCTCGCCTCAGAGGCCCCACGTTCATCCATTCATTCGCTCCCGCGTTCATTCCGCCCGCCATGTTGCCAGGTCCTCACCGGGCCTGGGCCTGCCCTCGTCTGCCGTCTGCTCCTGCCGTGGCCGTGCCCGCAGCTCGTGCTGGACATCTCTCGGTGGCCTGAGCTCAGGGGACAGATGCCGGAGCCCGACATGGGTTTAACGCCGCGCCCCCAGATCGTAGGGGTGAGGTCTTGGCGCGTCATTCCGCCTCTCTGAGCCTCGGTTTCCCCATGTGCACAACGGACTTGAGAACACCACCTGGGGAGGGCCTCGCAGGGACCCTCGGGGATCCCCCGCATCAGGCCCGGAGCCCGGCGGCGGGGGGCTGCTGGCGGGGCCCGTGCCAGCGGGGGTGGCAGCAGCAGTTTCGGCAGAGGGGCTGGGCTTCTGGAACCCGGTACCGAATCCCTCTGGTGCTTCAGTCCCCGAGGCTACTGGGCACGTCTCCTGGCCTTGGACGTGGCTAAGAAAATCAGCAACCCACGGCCTGTTGGTAGGAACTCAAAGAAACAAACACCGCGGTCACTGGGAGGGGACGGGCCCTCCCTCGCCGGCGGGGCTCCGGGCAGCAGGCCCAGAGCGGTGATGGAGGGCGTTGGCGGGCGGCTGGCCTCGCCCCGGTCGTGGGGACGCTTCCTTGGGAAGAGTGTCGCTCTTTTCTGTGCGTGTCGGCTGGTTATGAAACGAGAACTTTTTAAGGCTTAAGGAAACCCGTCCCGATCTTCGAAACCCCGTCTGCACGCGATCGAGCCCCAGCAGTGTTTCCCGCGGACGACTCCGGAGTCACAGCCGCCACACCTGGGACTTTCATGGCCCAGAGTCGGATATAAAGATAAGGGAAAGTTCCCAACAGGGGGATGCCCGACTCTGAGGACACGCTAAGCTTTGGGGGATGGTGACGTCTGCGGCCAGAGGGGTGGTGGGTGCCCTCCAGGCCCAGGGAGGGGCGCCCTCTTCCCGGGGACGTGTGCCGGGGCCAGTGCCGGTTACAGTTCTTCAAGGAACAGAAGAGAACAGATCATTTTCTTGTATTTCTCATTTTGTATTTATAAAAAAAAATTTAATGTTACTTTTGAGAGAGAGAGAGAGGGAGAGAGGGAGAGAGAATCCGAAGCAGACTCCAGGCCCTGAGCCATCAGCACAGAGCCCGATGCGGGGCTTGAGCTCATGGACCATGAGATCATGACCCGAGCCAAAGCCGGACGCTTGACCCACCGAGCCGCCCAGGAGCCCCATTATCTCTTTTCTTACCTTCGGTTGTTTCAGCTGCCTTTCAGTGAAAGCGTCCTCTGTCTCATTTCCTTGTGTTGTCCCTATGTTGTCCCAGGGGTGAGATGCCATCATGCCCCCAATTTATAGATGGAGAAATCGAGGCTTGCTGGACATGCTGTTCCTGAGGCTCGAACCCAGCACCGAAGCCTCCCTCCTGCCCGCCTGGGCCCTCCCCACCCCCTCTGTCTCCTGCCAGGTCTGAGGAGGGCAGGCTGAGGAGGGCAGTGGAGGGAGCCTCTGAGGACGCTGCTTTGCGGGTGGGCTGCGGCCTCCGCAGGCCTGAACGCTGCCGCCAGCTCCCTGCAGCCCTGGTCCTGCCGTGGTGATCGGTAATTCATATGGGGAGAGAGTTAGAGTTTTGCTGCCTGTGACGTGGCCCAGCGAGGACTGTCCGGGGTTAGCCATGGTAACAACAAGGAGAGAAACAAGAGCTCCTGTGCGCCGCGCCTGTGCGTCGAGCCTGGGCGCTCCCACGGGTGCCGAGCCTGTGCGCCCTCTTCTGGGGAACAATACCCTGTTATCTCCAAAAATCGCGTCACAAGTTCACAGAGGGGCAAGTTCTGATAACCAGGCACGATTCTGAGCTCCCTGGGGGAGACTGAGCGCCTTCAATGGGGGAGGATGAAGAAGGTTAAGAGCAGAGGAGACAGGGCTGCCTGGGGGGCTCAGTCGGTTAAGCATCCGGCTTCGGCTCAGGTCATGATCTCATGGTTCGAGGTTTCAAGCCCCGCGTTGGGCTCTGTGCTGACAGCTCAGAGCCTGGAGCCTGCTTCGGATTCTGTGTCTCCCTCTGTCTCTGACCCTCCCCTGCTCTCGCTGTCTCTCTCTCTCTCAAGATAAATTAAAAAAAAAAACCACAACATTAAAAAGAAGAAAAAAGAGCGGAGAAGACTGAATGTCCAAGACAAAGTCCTCCAGGGCAGGGCTGTCCACCAGAGGTCCGGGGCCCGGGGACCACAGACGGGAGGCGCTTGTGCGGTAACTTTTCCAGTGATCACGGCCCAAAAGGGAAGCACGGATTTATTTTGTTAGTACATTTCACTTAATACACCCCCATGCCGTCATTTCAACATGGAACGGATGGAAAGCCTTCCCAGTGAGGTTGGAGACTTTTTTGGTAGTTTGGTGGTGTTTGCGGAGAAGTTTTGGGAACCCAGCGCATCTCGGTTCGTACTAGCTGCCTCCCCGGTGCGCTGTTCCCCCGGGTGCTCATCGGTGCCCTGGGAGCACCGCCCGGCTCTGGGAACGGAGATGGGCTGGAGACCCGCCCGCCCGCCAGCTGGCTCTGTGACCTGCTCTCCCGGTGCACCAGGCGCTATTCTAAGAGCTCCACGTGCATTCACTCGCCCAATCTTCAGTCCCATTTTCAGGTTGAGAAAACGGAGGCACAGAGAGGTTAAGCAGTTTGCCCAAGGTCACACAGCCAGTGAGAGGTGGAGTCGGTACCCGAACCCTGAGTTTTATTTACTAGGAGGGCTTTGTAAACCGCTGCACAGACTCTGATCATCAACCTGTTGGTGAGTCAGTTCTCGAGTGGCCCTGGAAAGTGCCGCAACTCGGCATTTGTGAGCTGCCCGCTCCTTGCCAGCACGAGGGCAGCCTGGGGCAGGCTGGGTTTTTCACCAGGGACTGGCTTTTCCTCACCTTCCCACGGAAGCCCCTCCCGCCGCTGGTGTCCATCCAGGGCCCTAGGAAGCCACCTCCTCCCCCCTCCCCCCGACCCCCCTGCCCCCCCGCAGCCTCCACCCTGCGCCAAGCGCTCACAAGTCCGGGCCGAGCCCCGTGGCGGCCTGGGCATTCCTGCCGGTGAGGGAGGCTGCCTCGCCCACTCTGTCCCTGGGAGCATTTCTGCCGGGGGCACCTTGGCCCCTGGAAACAGGTGGGGGGTTTATTGGCCAACTCAGGTCCTGGTCCAGCTTTACTTCCCTGTGCCCACGGGGCCTGCCTTGTCTCTCCCCCTGGGGCTTATTCATTCTTGAAAAACCATTGAAAGTCACTTTTTCACAGTTGAGTTTTCCCACCTGTGTAAGTAACGTGCACCCGTCTTAGGTGGACGGCCCAGCGGGCTTTTTTAAAAATTATGTCTACACCCAGGTATCAACCACGTAGGTCAGGAAGTGAACATTCCAGCCCCTGCACGGCTGCCCCGTGTGCCTGGCCGGCCGGCACCTCCACCCCCGGGAGCCTCGCATCGGCTCTCTGTCACCTTAGGTGAGCTCCGCCTGCCTTTGAATTTCGGAAAAAGGGAAACTTTCTGTATGCGATCTTGTCCATCAGCTTCTTTGGAACAACAACATCTTTCGGGACTCATTCCTCTTGTTGCATGTATCAACGATTTGCTTTATGTTTTTAAAGTTTACTTATTTATTTTGAGACAGAGAGCACAAGTGGGGAAGGGGCAGAGAGAGAGAGAATCCAAAGCAGGCTCTGCACTGTCACTGTTGAGCCCGATGTGGGACTCAAACTTACGAACTATGAGATCGTGACCTGAGCTGAAGTCTAACGCTTAACCAGCTGAGCCACCCAGGCGCCCCTGCTCTCTGTTTTTAAAAGACTGCTGGGGCTCCCGGGTGGCTCAGTCGGTTAAGCGTCCAACGTCGGCTCAGGTCAGGTCACGATCTCACGGTTTGTGAGTTTGTGCCCCGCATCAGGCTCTGTGCTGACAGCTCAGAGTCTGGAGCTGCTTCGGATTCTGTGCGTGTGTTTCTCTCTGTCCCTCCCCTGTTCGCGCTCTGTCTCTCTCTCTCATTAAAAAATTGTTAAAAAAAAGATTGCTGAGCGGTACCCCTGTGCTTGAACTTGGCGGCCTGTCCACTCGCCTGTCAGTGGGCGTCGGACTCCTGTCCAGCCTCGGGCTGTGGACGTCGGGCAGGCATCTTTCGTGGATTCCCATCGTGTCTCTCGGACGCAAGATGCTGGGCCGGAGCCGCGTTTGTTTCACCTTGGTAGGTTCTGCCGCTCAGCCCCCCGTTACAAGGCACGAGGACTCGGGCTTCTCTGCATCCTCGCCGCCACTTGATTCCTGAGTATTTTTAACGTCAGCCGCTCTGTTGGATGTGCAGGAAATGTGACCGTGGCTGCCTTTCCCTGATGGCTGAGGAAGTCGGGCCTTCTCGTCTGGACGGTTCTTCCCCGACTGTGCGTTCCAGCCTCTCCCCTGCTTGTGAGGAGATTAGGTTGTCTTTCTGCTTCTAACTGGTATTTAGGAGGGGTTGGTGTATTCCGTTTGTGTTTTATTGGACCTACATACTGTGCGTTATCTTCCCCTGTTCTGTGATGTTCTTCTATTTCTTAAGCGGCATTTTCTCCTGTTTCTTGGTTAAAAATAACCTTTCTATTTTGAGATGATTACGGATTCACACGCAGGTGTAAGAAATAACACCCAGGGGTCCCCTGGACGCCTCCCCAGCTTCTCCCAACGGCAGCAGCTTCGGAAACTAGAGAAAAACCCACAGCCGGGTACCGACGCCGACGCAGTCAAGACACATGGCGTTCTGCCACCACCAGGATCCCTCACGTGGTTGCCTTTTAGTGGCCGCCCCCACGTGTCCCCCTCCCGCCTCCGTCCTTCACGCCTGCCGTCCCCGTCGCCACGATCTGAACATGACAGAGCCACAGTCTCTTCTGCACTCCTCTGACTTTGCATTTCAGGAATGGTGTATAAATGGAATAAGACTTTAGCTTTTTATTTCCCCCTCACTCAGCGTGCTTCTTTGGGAATTCGTCCACTACCGCGGACCATGAATTCATCCCTTTGTATTGCTGAGTGGGAAGCCGCAGGACGGACGGTCACACCTTGTTTATTTATCAGCCTGTTGAAGGCATCTGGGCTGTTTCCAGGTTTTGCCCATTACAGACCCAAATAGCTACGATAAACATTCACGTACGGGTTTTGTGTAAACGTAAGTCTTCATTTCTCTGGGGTAAATGCCAGGAATGTGAACGCCGGGCCATAGAGTCACTGCACGCTTCGTTTTTATTATTTATTGGTTTACTCATCTAATTCATTTGTTTAGAGAGAGAAAGAGCGCAAGTGGGGGGAGAGGCGCAGAGGGAGAGAGAGCGCGGGAGAGGCTCAGGCAGGCTCCAGGCTCAGTGTGGATCCACCCGCGGCCCTGGGACCATAACCTGAGCAGAAATCAAGAGTCGATGTTCAACTGACTGAACCACTCAGGTGCTCTGACCGTTTCATTTTTAAAGAACTCGCAAACCGTTTTCCTGAGAGGCTGGACCATTTCACGTTCCCACCGGCGACGTATGACAGGCACAGCGTCTGGGCGCTCTCCGTAGCCCGTGGTGCCGTCACCATTTTTTATTTTAGCCGTTCTGACAGGTGTGTGGCTCGATGTGGTTTTCACGTGCCTGACGAATGGCTAACGACGTGGACCGTTTTCCATGTGTTTATTGCCATGTGGTGTCTTCTCCTGTGAAATATCCTCATGTCTTTTGCACACGTTCTAACTGGACTCTTTGCTGCTCTACTGTTGAGTTTGAAGAATTCTTTATATATTGTAGACACTTGTCCTTCATCAGATATGTGGACGGTAATTTTTTGTCTGTGTTTTGTTTGTCTGTTTGCTGTTTCTACCAGTCCATAGCTCGCCTATTTATCCTCTTAACGGGGTCTTTGCTGAGCAAAGTTTTTAGTATTTGATAAGGTCCAATCAATCAGCTTTTCCTTGTACGGACTGTGTTTGCGTGCCAAGTCTAAGGACTCTTTGTTTAACTCTAGATCCTAAAGCTCTTCTCTCCCTTTTTTCTAAAATTTTTGTAGTTTTATCTGTCGTCCATGTCCACGATCGATTGGGAGTTAATTTTTGTAAAAGGTGTGACACTTCGGTCAGGGTGGAGTTTATTGTCTGTGGCTGACTGGCTCCTTCAGCGTCACCTGTTATACGTGCTGTCTTTCTTCCATTGACTTGCTTTTGCACCTTTCTAAAAAATTAGCACATGTAAGTGTGTATTTGCGTGGACCTATTTCTGGGTTCTCTATTCTGTTTCATTGACCCATGTACCTGTAACCTCTGTCTTCTCAGGTTCACATATTTTGATTATATTCTCACTTTGATTGTTGTGACTTTATAATAAGCCTTGAAATCAGGAAAACTGATTTCTCTGGCTTTATTCTTCTTTTCATTGTTTTAGCTATTCTAATTCTTTTTCCTTTCACATTTTAGGAGAATCTTATCTATATCTACAAAATTTTTGCTGGGATTTTGAAAAGAATTGCTGTATATTAGCCAATACCTTTATATCATGTCGGGGAGGATTGATATCTTTATTAGGTTGAATTCTCCCTATCCATGAATATTGGATGTCTCTCATTTATTTAGATCTCCTTTGACGTCTTTCCTCAGGGTTGTATAGCTTTCAGCATACAAGTTCTGTACGTGTTTTGTTAGATTTATACCTAACTATTTAATTTTTGAGCAACTGAAACGGTATTGTGTTTTAAACTTTGATGTCCCTTTGGTTTTTTTGCTAGCATATACACATACAACCAAGTTTTGTGTTTATCTCATTCTAGTGATGTTGATGAACGTGCTTATTAATCCTAGGATTGTGTGTCAGCGCGTGTGTGCAGATTCCCTGGGATTTTCTACAATCATGTAACCTGCAAACAGCAATAGCTTCATTTCTCCTTCCTCATCTGTATGGCTTTTATTCTCTTTTCTTGCCTTATTGCAGTGACCACAACTTTTACCACTATGTTAAGTAAGAATGGCGAGAGTACACTTCCTTTTTCCCAGCCTTCGACAGAAAAGAGCCATCTTTTACCATTAGGTGTATTTTAGCTGTAAGCTTTACATATGTATTATATATGTATACAATAGGTACATGTATGTGTGTGTGTATATATATATATATATATATATATATATATATATATAATTAAGTTGGGGAAGGGGAAGGTCCCCTTTACTATTTTTTATCCCAAAGTTTTT
This sequence comes from Mungos mungo, assembly GCA_004023785.1. Lineage (NCBI taxonomy): Eukaryota > Metazoa > Chordata > Mammalia > Carnivora > Herpestidae > Mungos > Mungos mungo. The sequence goes on from PISW01005514.1 coordinate 59,692, forward strand.
AATCATAAATTCATGTTGAATATTGTCAAATGCTTTTTCTGTACTGATTGATATGATCATGCGACTTTTCCTCTTTAGCTTAGGACTAAGGCAGACTGTACTGACTAATTTTTGAGTACTGGACAAGCCTTGCATTCCTGAAATAAACCATATTTGGTCATGGTGTTTAATTCACTTTATATATTGCTGAGTTCTATCTGTTACTAGCTTTTAAATGATTTTTTGTATTTTTATTCATGAAAGATAGTCTATAATTTCTTTTCTTTCTTTCCTTTTCTTTCTTTTCTTGTACGGTCTTTGTTTTTGGTATCAGAGTAATGCTAACAGCATACAATGAATGGGGAAGTGTTCCTTCTTCTATTTTCTGAAAGAGATTGTGTAGAATTGGGGTTAAACTTCTGTAAACATTTAACTAAATTCTCCAATGAAATTGTATGGGCCTGGAAATATTTGGAGGGAAGTATTTTAAGTTATGAACTTAACTTGTTTAATAATGCTATTCAGATGATCTATTTTATATTGAGTGAGTTGTGGGTTTTCAAGGAATTCATCAGTTTCACCTAAGTTGTCCATTTTTTTGTGTGTAGAGTCTTTCATAGCACTTTATTCTATCCTCTTGATGTTTCCTGGATCTGTAGTGATGTCCCGTTTCATTCTTGAGAGCGGGTTTGGAGGTTCTAGCAGGGGAGCGCGGCTACTCGTATATCCTTGACCGAAGAACGGTCCTCCTCTATCGGGGAAGGTCGTCCTCTTCGACCGAGCGTGCAGCTTCGGGAGGGACACACAGGGAGCGGTGAGGGAGGAAGGGGACACCCGCCTAGCCAGCCAGATCAGCCAAATCAACCCTGGCGGTCAAAGGGTGACAGATGTCCCAGCCACATCACCCTCACATCCCTGTTTCATTCTTGATGTTGTAGCCCTCTTTCTCTTTTGTTAGTTTTGCTAGAATTGTGTTGATTTCATTACTATTCTTAAAAATGTTTTTAACGTTTATTTAGTTTTAAGAGAGAGAGAGAGACAGAGTGCAAGCAGGGGAGGGGCAGAGAGAGAGGGAGACACAGAATCCGAAGCAGCTCCAGGCTCCGAGCTGTCAGCACAGAGCCCGATGCAGGGCTCGAACTCACGAACTGTGAGATCATGACCTGAGTCAAAGTTGGGCACTCAACCGACTGAGCCCCCAGGCGCCCCTTGATTTCATTACTATTCTTAAAGAGCCAGCTTTTTGTTTCACTGATTTTTAAGAAATCGTTTTTCTGTCACCCATCGAATTGATTTCTGCTCTTCTATTTATTATTTCTTTCCTTCTGCTTTGTTGTTGTTTATTTTCTTTTCTTTCTCAAGGTTGCTGAGGTGGGAGTTTAGATTGTTGATTTGAGACTTTTCCATATTACATGAATTTAATGCGATCAAATTACTTCTCAGCCCTGTTTTTGCTGTCTCCCATGAATACTTCCAGGTTGTAATTTCATTTTCATTTAGTTCAATGTATTTCAAATAAAATTTTTTAACGTTTATTTATTTTTGAGAGGCAGAGAGAGACCGAGCACGAGTGGGGGGAGTGCAGATAGAGAGGGAGACACAGAATCCGAAGCAGGCTCCAGGCTCTGAGCTGTCAGCACAGAACCCGATGCGGGGCTCAAACCCACAGACCGTGAGATCATGACCTGAGCCAAAGTCGGAAGCTCAACCGACGGAGCCACCCAGGCGCCCCAAGTTCAATGTATTTTTAAAACTTTCCCTGAGACTTCCTCCTCGACCCGAGCACTCCGAAGTGTGTTTTTCAGTTTCCAAGTGTTTATAGTTTTCCTGTTGTCCTTTCATTCTTGATTCTGGCTGGAGCCCGGTATTGTTGGAGAACACACTGGGTAACTGCTCTTCTCTGGAATTGGTGGAGGTTTGTTTTGTGGTGTCTCCTGGCATATGCTCCACGGACACTAGAAAAGAAAGTATCTTCTACTGTTGTTGGGCAGGACGTTCTAGAAATGTTGGGTAGATCCTGCCGGTTGATAGTGCTGTGTTTTTGTTTCCTGGTTGACTCTCTGTCTAGTTGTTCTATCAGCGGTTGAGACAGGGGTGTTGAAATTCCCAGCTATCATTCTGTATCTGCCTAGCTATCCGTCCAGGTCTACTTTCAAGATTTTATATCATCTTTAGTTTTTCAGAAGTTTAATTAGTACATGTCTTGATGTGAACTTTCTTTGGCTTATTCTGTTTAAGGTTTGCTCAGCCTCTTGAGTAAGTCTATTTCTCTTCACAAATTTGGTAAGTTTTCAGCCCTTATTTCTTTGAGTACTTTCTCAGCTCTGTTTTATTCCTCTTTTCTTTCTGGGACTCCAATGATGTAAATGTTAGATCTTTTGTTATAGTTCCACAGATCGCTGAGGCTCTGTTCATTTTTCTTTTCATCGGTTTTCTTTCTTTTGTTCAGATTTGGTTATTTCTATTATTTTATCTTCCAGTTTTTCCCCCTATGATATAAAATCCATCACTGAGGGTTTTTTTTTCTTTCTGTTATTGTATTTTCAGTTCTAAAATTTCCACTTGGTTCTTCCTTATCTTCCATGTATGTGCTGAGGATATCCATTTTCTCATTTGTTTCCAGCGTATTCTGAATCGCTTACTGAGTATTTTCCTACGACTGCTTTAAAGCCTTTGTCAGAGAATCCTCACGTCTCCGCCACTTAGTGTCGGCGTTTGTCACCTCTCACTTTCATTCAATATGTGGGATATTCTTGGCTTTTGATACGATGAGTGATTTTCAGTTGAGATCTGGACATTTTTGTACTATGTTCTGAGACTCCAGATCATATTTAAATCCTCTGTTTTATCTGTATTGTTTTTTGACTGTGCGGTAGGATGAGGGAGGATATTGCTTCATTTGTCCAGGGGGAGGCAAAATTAATTTTTGTGCGTGTGGGAGTTCTGGGTAAAGGTTCACTTCCCTGCCATGGCAATCGGTCCTCTTGGCACCACTATGGAAGCGACCATCTTCTCTTCCCCTGCATTGCAGCCGTCCTCAGGTCTTAAGCCAGGTGACCACGCAGGTGTGGTCGGTCAGTTCTAGACTCACTGCTTCAGTGACAAAGTGTCAGGTATTTGCCAGGATTCAGGCTAGGAACTAAGCCTTGTGGGGTGATCTTGGGAAACGTAGTGAGTGCGATGGGGAAGAAATGGGCATGGAGGAGGGGTCCCCAAATTAACCTGGGGTGGGGTGGGGGGTCAGGGGAGGGTCCTGGAAGCGATGGCCCCAGGGCCATGCGTGGAAGGACGGGCAGGACTGGCCAGGAGAAGCCCGCGGCAGAAGGACCCTCCGAGGCCGAGGGACCACAGCTGCAGGAGCAGCAGTCAAGAAACCCTGGGCTGCCGGAGGCACTGTCAGCAGCTTAGCGTCGTAGGGGTTGAAAGTTCGAGGAGGAGGGAGCATCGGGATGAGAGTAGAGACCTTGGTGAGGGAGGAGGGAGCATTGGGATGAGGGAGGAGGGAGCATCGGGATGAGAGTAGAGACCTTGGTGAGGGAGGAGGGAGCATCGGGATGAGGGAGGAGGGAGCATCGGGATGAGAGTAGAGACCTTGGTGAGGGAGGAGGGAGCATCGGGATGAGGGAGGAGGGAGCATCGGGATGAGGGAGGAGGGAGCATCGGGATGAGGGTAGAGACCTTGGTGTGGACGGCTCCCTGGAGCTCGACGGGCCGTGTGGCCCAGCTCAGGCTTCACCCTGAGGGCGATGGGGAGCCCGGACAAGGCTGACCGCAAGGGATACGGTTACAGGATGCTTGGGGACATAGGAGGGATGCCTCGGAGAGGCCAAGTCAGAGGCTGGAAGACCCATCAGGTGAACAAGGCACTGATCTTCAGGGGGTGACGGGGGCCAGTCACGCTCTAGCCTGAGGCTGGGGTTGGGGGGGCTTGTGCACCGCATCGTCAAGTGACGGTCAGGTCCGGAGAGGGGCAGCTGGGCTCCACTGTGGGTCCCCGGGCAGATCTCTGGACGACAGTCCCCTGAGCACGTGGAGACGGGGCTGGCCACAGGGTGTAGGGAAAGGGGCCACCTGATGTGGGGACACAGCCGAGGTGGAAGGCGCTTCCACCAGGGAAGCGCTGTTATCCCCGAGGCCCCGCGGGACCAGGCAGAGCAGACAGAACACAGTTCGGGTCCGGGGTGGGGCACGCCGGAACGAGCAGGAAGCCCGGTGGGCGATGAGCACCCGTGGAGGGGGCTCGTGAACAGAGAGCCCCCGCTGCTCGGGGCCTGCGGCAGGGCTGCTCCGTTTCCGCCTGTGAAGTGTGGAGGCTGCACTCTTGCTCCGGCCACAGACTTGCCCCCGGAGAGGAAGGAGGGGCTAAGTGCAGACACCTAGTGGGGTGTCTTTCTAGCGCCCTCTGTCCTGGAACTGACACCGCTTTTGGAGTCTTATTCGGGCCACTCCGCTCCGATCCGTTCTCCGTCCGTCTCCACCGCCAAAGGAGACAGAGCCAGGACGGACCCCACCTTGTCGATTATATCGTGGCTGGGCTGGTCTCCGGGCCAGAGGAAATGACATAGGTCACGCTGGAAGAGCGGCCATGTCTCATGTGTCAAGAGCCCCGAGGAGCAGAGAGGCCCCCCCCGCCAAGTCCTTGCCAAGAAGCCACCGTCTCACTTCAGCCAGCAGACAGACACTCTCTATCTGCAGCCCCTGCGTGCTAGCTGTCGTGCTGAGCACGGTGAACACCACCGCCTTGTTGACGTGACCCTGTGCTCCAGAAGGCGGCACGTGACCCGAAGGAACCAAGCCGTCTTCTCCTCCTGTGTGACAGACCGTCCGCAGGCACAGCTCCCGCAAACAACGGTCACCATTCACCGTCTCACAGTTTCGGAGAGTCAGGAAGCAGGGAGGGTCTCTGGCTGAAGGTCTCCCGTGATCCAGAGCCTGTCTCGGGCCACTCACGCGGGTGTCGGCATGCTGGGGGCCGCTCGAGTTCGGGACACTGGGCATCTCTACGGAAGGCAGCCTGCTTCTGTCAGAGCGGGAGGAGGGAGGGGGGACGGCGGGATGAGTGGGGCTGGCTGGGTCCTAGGAGGCAGGTGGGGATGAGCACTCTGCAGAGAAGCCAGAAAAAGCCTGCGGTGTTCCGGAATGGTGCTTCAGGTCCCAGCGATGGGTTCTGCCGCTGGCGGGGAAGAGGGGGCATGGAGGGCTGCGGTGCCCTGCCTAAGGGGGTGGGGAAGGGGGGCATCGTGGGGGCGGTGGGGAGCCCTGAAGGTTTGCACGGGGGAAGGACACTTTCCGACGCCTCCAGCATCAGGGTGTGGAGAACCGAGGTGCAGAAGCAATACGAGGGCAGGGAGGTGCTTTTACTCAGTTACTGGTGTCAGAGATGGAAACCAGGGCTTGCAGGGTGGGGCCACTTGCAGGGCCGGGCCCGGAGGTGGGGAGCTGGGCTCAGCTCAGGCAGCCGGCCCCCAGCGCGGGCCCTCCACCCGACCGCTCACCGCCTCCACGGTGGGTTCAATGTGTCCCCTCGAAGGCCTATCCAAGCCCTTTCTCCTGGTACCTGAGAATGTGACCTTATTTGGAAAGAGCATCTCTGCAGCTGCAGTCAAGTTAAGGATCCCGAGATGAGGTCACCGTGGGTCTAGGGTGGGCTCCAGAGCCGATGACTTGTCCTTATAAGAGAAAGGAGAGAGAGACTGGAGACACTGACACAGGAGGGGAGAAGGCTGGGCGAAGAGGGAGGCAGAGATTGGAGCGAAGTGCCCAGAAGCCGGGAGCGCCCAGGATTGTCAGCGGCGCCCAGAGGCTGGGAGAGAGGCCGGGAGCGGACTCTGTCCGAGCCCCCAGGGGGAGTGCGGCCTGCCAACACCGTGACTTAGGGCTTCTGGCTTCCACAGCTGGGAGAGAAGAAATTCCTGTTTTCAGCCACCTTGTTTGTGGTCATTTGCTATGGCAGCCCCGGGATACCGACACAGCCCCCAAAACCCCTTCTCGGGAGAGCCAACCCCTGGCCCGCCGGAACACTCCATTTTCTTCAGCCATTCGCTGAACCCAGGGAGCCCCCTGAGCACCGAGACCCGAGGGTGAAGAGACCCCCTCCTTCTGCCTCTTCTTCCCAGGAAACTTCCACAACGTCACCGGGTCCTCTGGGGCCGCTCTGAGCCCCTCCTGATGGGTGCACCCCAAGCGGGGGGGGGTGGGGCCCTGGGCAGAGTGGGGGGGCCTTGCTGGGACTCTGGGGGTCACACTGAGGAATGCCACTCCAGGCCGAGGGCATAGCTCAGAGAGGGGCCGGGTGACAAGGGGCTGGAGCAGAGACGCGGGCCGAGCAAACACCTGTGAATCATGGAGTGTACAGGCCCAACCTTCAAGAGTCTAATGGTGGGGTGGCAGGTGAAACGGTCCATTTCCAGGGGTGCATCCAGGGTCCCGAAGCTGGCTCCAGGGTCGCTTGAGGGAAGGGAAGCCATGCATGGGCCAGGCATGTGCAGGAGAGCAGGAGACGGGCTGGGAGGGGCAAGTGGGCAAGCCAAGGCCTTGGGTCAATGGTCTGGAGCAGCACGTTGGCACTTGCTGTCCTCAGAGAGGAGCCTCCATGTTCCGGCCGGGAAGAGAGTTCGCAGATGCCTGTCGGATCAACACCATCGCCATCCAGAGCCCAGCCTGCCGCTGCTGGCATTCAGGCTCCTGGCCGGCTCAGCCGCACGGGGCCCGGCGCTGGACTGTGGTAAGGAGAACCAAACCGAGCCGAGCCATTTCGAACCTGTCCACGAGGGAGCCTCCTTCCCCCTCTGATTGTTCCAGAAAGGCAAGACCCTTCCATCTGCAATGCTAGGCCTCCGGCTTTGCAAACGCCGCCGTCTACCCCCCACGGAGCTCCGCGAAGCCCAGACGCTTCATGCAGTTCGGCGGGGCCCTCATCAACAGACCTTCCCCAGCTGGTAGGAACTGTTTTCTTTTCCCCTCTAAGAGGTTTGTTCCTGGTCATAAATTCTGCAGGCCCCGTCAGCCAGGCGAGGATGTACACGTTGGTAAACACTGGAGTTAAAAACATGCTTCCCGGCTGAAAAAGGAGGCCCGACAATGGAGCCTTGTCCCCGGCAGCAAATCTGACGGCCACCTTCTTTGATTCCTTAACCTTGCTGCAGGCTTGTATGAAATTGGCCCCATTCTCTGGGGTCCATCAAACGTGCATTTAAACTACTTCATTAGCATCTTCCTCTGATTCATAACCGCTGGGCACATCCAACAGTCACTTGGGTGAGGGCGGTATTCTATCTGGTGAACATCTAAAACTCCTTGACAAAGTTCCTTTTAAAATTTACTTCCTTTGTTCCGTCTTCGTCTTCTGTTGAGATCTTTAGTGGCCAATGTACTCCGAGATGACTTGGGGACAAAAATCCCGTCTGGCCCAGACAGTAAATCTAGCCTCCATTCAGACGGGTTAAATGCGTGCTTTATGCCTATTGTCACAGGCTCTCCAAAGCTCCTGCGCCTTTAAGGGTTTCCTACAATAAATTACGCCCATCACACCGAGGTCCTGGGCGAGGGAGGAACCGGCCTGGCTGCAGCGAGGCGGAGGCCCAGACCCGCCCCAGAAGAGCGGGCTGGGCCCAGGCCACCAGGCGCGGGCGACAGCCACCCTGCTCGGTCCCCCAGACCCCTGGGCTTCTCTTTGGTGCTACTCTGGGGTCTTGTTCGCAAGAGGCAGAAATCCCAACTCAAAGTGGATTCAGCCGAATTGCGGTGACCGGTGAACAGGGAGCCGGTGCCCGGGGCCCCAGGACCGGTCCCACTGTCCCCTTCTCCTCTCCGGGCCACACCCTCCCGCTGGTTACACCGCCGCCGCGGAGCCTCTCAGTCCGAGTCCCCCGGGACCGACCGCAGCTTTCTTCCCAGCATTCCCCAGCCAGAGCCTCACTGGCTGCATTTAGGTCACGTGACCACCCCAGCCCAATCACAGGCCCCGGCGGCCTTGACCCACCCTCAGAGGGGACCCCGGAGCTGGGGATGCAGGCTCCGGAGAGGATTCGTGCGTGGTGCTCGGAAGAGGGGTGAAGGGGTGCTGGGGGCAGAGGAACACGTACCAGCTGTGGCCTCTTGTCGAGGCCCAGGATTCACAGCGGCAGGTGGTGGCGTGGCGGCTGGAACCCGGAGGGGACCTGCCCCGTCACAGGGTGTGTTCCTTCAGCCCGTGGCGGCCATGCTGCGTCTGCGGCGCTCCTGAGGCCTGCCTGGCGTTCCTCCCAGGAAGACGGCTGGCCAGTGGGGGTCAGAAAGGGAGTTAGTATTCTGGAGGCCGCCCATCTGCCAGGAATGGTGGCTCTGGCTAGGGTGTGGACGGCGGGCCAAAGGGTCTGATTGGAGAAGACGTCCTTGAACCCTGGAGTGTGGCAGAGACCCAGTACCCCCGTCTTCTTTACTGTCAAACCATGATTTGGGCCGTCATTGATCTAGCTAAAGAACAACATTGTCCAGCCTTTTTTAGTGATGCAGTGACAATGTGACACAGTTGTGGCCAGTGACACATGATGGCGGTTATTGGAGGGGAGGGGGCTTCTGGGGAAACGCTTTAGCCGTCTGAAATCTTTAGTGGGCCCTTTGTGCCCGTTCCCGTTCTTCCTCCGCAAACACAGATGCAATGGGGTCCCACGCCCCGCGGTTGTCCATGGTTGACACTATGCGACTCCCTTTTCCTGCTCGTCCGATGGGTGCAACATGGCATCACTAACTGCTTCCATTTTCATCCCCTTGATTTCCAGTGAGGCTGTGGTGCCTAGGTCAGCTTCTTTCTCTTTACTTTGACTCTTTTGAAAGTTTTGCCCATTTTCCCCCCACTTACTGATTTTTTAGAAGTTCTTTATATATTCTGGATACGTATCCTTTGTCAAATCTCAGCACGGAGTATATTTTCTCCCCATCTGTGGCTCTTCATTTTTCCTGTGTTATCTGTTGTTATATTAAAGTTTTAAACTTCATATATAGGCAAATTTATTATTCTTGTCAATTAACTGTGTTTTTTATGTTGATTTAATACATATTCTCTCAGATTATAAAGATTTTCTCCTAGGTTTTATTTTAAAATTGTGTAGATTGTCTCTCAACATTTAGATCTCTTATTAACTGGAATTTTTTTTGTAGGTGCAAGAAAAAGGTCTAATTTTATCTTGCTTTCTTTTGTAAAGCCAGTTGTCCCAGATCCACATATTGAGTGCTTTATCTTTGTTTTATTTATTTTATTTACAGATTTCATTTTACATATATCTTTTGTGTCCCTATTCAGTCTTGTCAGTGTGTTTATTTCCGCCCCAATACCACAATTACTTTACTGGAAATCCTCATCTTAGAAAGCAGCCTTATGCTCTCTCCTTCGTTCCTTACCTTTTCCTCCTTCTTTCTCTTGCCTTCCTTTCACTGTCTTCCTGCTTTAAGCACTTTACTCTTCCATATAAACTCTTAAATCATCTTGTCAAGTTTCATAAAATAGCCCATTGGAATTTTGACTAGATTTGCCTTGAATTCATAATTGATATGAGTAGAATTATCATCAGTTGAGTCCTCCTATCTATGAAGATGGTATATCTCTTAATTTTTTGGTGCTTCTTTTATGCTTTCAGTAAGGATTTATACTTCTCTCTGTGAAGAGCTTAAATGTCTTTTATTAGAGTCGTTCCTAGGTGCTGTCCATTCGTTGATGCTGTTTAAATGTTATCTTTTCAAAGTTACTTTTATGATTGTTATTGATAATAGGAATGTAACTGAATCTCCCTGATTTTCTTAGAAGAAAAAAAACTTACCAGTGAATAATAGCAAAGGGGTATAGTTAAAGGTAACAGAAAAATAGAATTCCAAAAGATATTTAATTAAAAACAATACAAGGCAAAAAAAAAAAAAGGCAGGAAAGGAAGAACATGAAAAATAAAACAGAGAAGGCAAGGCTAAGTCCAACTACGTACAAATTATATGTATTCTAATAGGTTAAACACTCTATTTAAAAAAAGAACAAGACTGGACCTACTGCCAACAAGAGACACATTTTAAATATAAAGACATGGATCAATTGAGAGTAAATAGGTGGAAAAGGATACACCAGGCAAGTGATAAGCATAAGAAAGCTGAAGTGGTCATAGTAATGTCAGTAAAATAGACTTTAAGGCAAAGTATACTAGCTGAGATAAAGAGGAACATTTCAAAATAATAATAAAAATTATTTAATAAGTAGTAGATAGACATTCATAAAGAAGATGTAATGATATAATAGTCAAAATATCTGTATACGTATTAGTGGGTCTTCGTAAATGTAGAAAAATTTGGCAAAATTACATGTAGAGAAAAAAATTCACAAACATAATTGGATATTATAGTATTATTCTGTCAGAAGTTGACAGAGCAACTGGACAAAAACTGAGAAGAGCAGGGGTAATTGGGGATCTCAACTGGTTGAGCATCCAACTTTGCCTCAGGTCCTGGTCTCCCTGTTTGTGGGTTCAAGCCCCACGTCGGGCTCTGTGCTGACAACTTAGAGCCTGGAGCCTGCTTCAGAGTCTGTGTCTCCCTCTCTCTCAGTCCCTCCCCCACTCACCCTCTGTCTCTCTCTCTTAAAAATAAATAAATATTAAAAAAACCGAGAAGAGCATCCAAAAGAATAAAATACCATTTAACCAAGGAGGTGAAAGATGTGTATACTGAAAACTACACATTAGTGAGAGAAATTGAAGAAGACACAAATCAAGGGAAAGATTCCATGCTTATGGATTGGAATAATCAATATTATAAAAATGTCCATACTACTCAAAGCAATCTACAGATTCAGTGCAATTTCTATCAACATTCCAGTGGATTTTTTTTTTTTTAAGAAATAGGACAAATAATCCTAAGATTTGTGTGGAACCACAAAAATCTACAAATAGCCAAAGCGGTCTTGAGGAAGAAAAACAAAGCTGGACGTATCATGCTTCCTGATTTCAAACTATCTTACAAAGTTACAGTAACTGAATAGTATAGCGTTGGCAGGAAAACAGAAATATAGATCAGTGGTACAGAATGGAGTCCAGAATTAAACACACACACACACACACACACACACACACACACACACACACACACACGTCAACTAACTTATGATGAAGTAGCCAGGAACACACAATGGGGGAAAGACCAATCCCTTTAATAAATGGTGTTGGCAAAACCCACAGCCACATGTGAAAGAAGGAGCCAATACCACTACCTCACACCATCCATAAAATTACCTCAAAATGGATTAAAGACCTGAATGTAAAACCTGAAACCACAAAACTCCTAGAAGAAAACATAAGCCGGAATCTCTTTAACAAGAGTCTTGGCAATGATATTTCGAATCTGACATCAAAATCAAAAGCAACATAAACAAAAATAAATAAGTGGGGGCTACGTCAAACTAGGAAGCTTCTGCACAGCCAAGGAAGTCGATAAAATGAAAGACAACCTACTAAATGGGAGAAAATATTTGTACGCCGTGTATCTGATAAGGGCTAACATCCAAAACACATAAAGACCCCATGCAGCTCAATAGCAAGGAAACAAACAATCCAATTGAAACATGAGCAGCGGACCTGAGCAGACATCTCCCCGAAGAAGACACGCAGGTGGCCAACAGGTTCGTGAAAAGCTGCTCAACATCCGTCGCCATCACCTCGGGAGGGAATGACGAGTCTCAAAAAGACCAGAAGAGACAAGTGTCGGTGAGGCTGTGAAGAAGAGGGAGCCCTGCGCACAGTCAGTGGGGGTGTAAATCGGCGCGGCCACTGGGGAAACAGTGGGAGTTCCTTAAAAAATTAGAAATAGAGCTTCCATCTGATCCAACAATTCTACTTCTGGGTGCCTATCCGAAGAAAACAGAAATGCTAACAAAACGGTATATGCCCCCCCCCATGTTCATTGCAACGCAATTTACAATAACCAACATATGGAAACAACCTACATTTCCACTGATGGATGAATGTGTAAGAAACTGTGATACTTATGAATATTATTCAGCCGTACAAAGGATTGAAATTTTACCAGGTGTGGCAATTTGGAAAGACCTCAAGTGCATTATGCTAAGTGAAATAGGTCAGAGAGAGAAAGACACTGCATGATCTCTCTTAATGCTCATGGATACAGAAAATGGATCAGTGGTTGCCAGAGGGGACAATATATACATTTATTTACATATTGTATTTATGTATCTTTATATCTAACGAAATAACAAAAGCAGGATGTTGATAAGATGCATCCACTGGGGGGGAAATCCTAAGAGACGTGGAAAACTTGAGCAATGCTATAGACCACCTTGACCAAAGTGATATTTATAGAAGTCTACACCCCAAAAGACATAATACACACTTCTTTTTTTAAAATTTTTTAAAATGGTTTTTTATTTATTTTTGAGAGACAGAGAGAGACAGCGAGAGCAGGGGAGGGTCAGAGAGAGAGAGGGAGATACAGAATCTGAATCAGGCTCCAGGCTCTGAGCTAGCTGTCAGCACAGGCCTGATGCGGGGCTCGAACCCACGAACTGTGAGATCATGACCTGAGCCAAAGCTGTATGCTTAATCGATTGAGCCACCCAGGCGCCCCAATATACACTTCTTTTACATTTTCATCAAGATATACTATATACTGGATCATAATGAAAAATGTTTTTTTTTAATTTTTAAAAATGTTTTATTTATTTTGATACAGAGAGAGACGGAGCATGAGAGGAGGAGGGGCAGAGAGAGAAGGAGACACAGAACCAGAAGCAGGCTCCAGGCTCTGAGCTATCGGCACAGAGCCTGACGCGGGGCTCGAAACCACGAACGTGAGATCTGACCTGAGCCGAAGTCGGAGGCCTAACTGACTGAGCCACCCAGGCGCCCCTGAAAAATGTTGTTCTTATCTTTGTTCCCTTACATATAATGTGTCTTCTTCTCTAGATGCTTTTCAAAAAATTTTTTTAAAGTTTATTTATTTTTGAAGGAGACAGAGAGAGACAGAGTGTGAGCAGGGGAGGGTCAGAGAGAAGGAAGACACAGAATTCGAAGCGGGCCTTGAACTCACGAGCCATGAGATCATGACCTGAGCTGAAGTCAGACACCCAACCGGCTGAGCCACCCGGGTGCCCCAAGATACTTTTAAGATTTTCTCCTTATCACCAGTTTGCTGACAGCGTGCCACAGTGAACCTGTCTTTACGTTTATCCTGCTTGGGATTCGTTACGATTCTGGGACTTGGGTTTACAGTGGATGTCATATTTGGATCAGTTTTGGCCATTGTTTCTTCAGATACTTTTCCTGTCCGACCCTCATATTAGTTATCTTTTGCTGCATAAACATGTACCCCAAAACTAGTGGCTTAAAACAACACACTTATATCTCAGTTTTTGTGGGTCAGGAATGTGGCAGCAGCTCACCTGGGCGTCTCTGGTTCAAGGTCCTTCATGAGAACGTCCCAGTCTCCTGCTGGCCGGGGCTGCAACCACGTGCCGGTTTCAGTTTTGCACCACGTGGACCTATTCCTAGGGCTGCCCAGTGCTTTCAAACATGGCAGCCAGCTTCCCCGGAGGGTGTGGTCCGAGAGAGAACGAGGCTGAAGCCACAGGTCCCTTATGGCCTCTCCTCAGAAGTCCTACAACACCATTCCTGCCGTGTCTGAGTGGTAACCAGATCGGCCCTGTTCAGGGTGGGGAGGGGCTGTCGTGGTCATGGATCCCGAAAGATGGGGACCATTGGGAGCCGTCTTAGAGAACGGCTGCTGCAGCGCCAGCTTCCTTTCCTCAGCCTCCGAGCCTCCAACCACATGCACACCAGGCCACCCGACATTGTCCTGCAGGCCACTGACACAGTTTAATCTCCTTTCTCTTTTGTACTTCCTCTTGGATAGTTTCTCTTGCCATGTCTTCAAGTTCCCCGGTCTTTTCGTCTGCAGCATCTAACGAGTTGTTGACTCCACTCAAAGAGTATTTTATTTCTAATCTTGTATTTTTCATCCCTCCCAGTTTAACTTGGTCCCGTTGGCTGACGGTGGGAAGTCATCTGTGTTACTCCTGATGGTCTGTCAACGTGTTCCGGGAACTAACAAGCGTTGAAGTCTTCGACCGTGGTCTTCAACAACGTGTCCAACCTTTTCTCAGTTCTGACTGTTTTTACTCAGTGTACTTTGGACCTCTCTTACTTGGGGCGTCCACATTTAGCGTGGTCCCATCTTGGTTAATTGAGCTTTTTAGCCTTATGAAATGTATTTTCCCGTTTTTCTACCCTAAACCTATTTGTGTGTTTACACCTAATACCCCATGGAGTTGGGGACTGAGCTCTTAGCTAATCTGGTGACAGCCAGGCAGAACTCTCCTCTGGGTCAAAATGGCCACGTCCCATGTCCCATTATTTCAGGGCCCTTTCATTCATGATCTTAAATTGATCTTCTCTGGTCGCAGGGGAGAATGACTTCCATTTTGCAGACGGGGATACCGAGGCTCCAGGAGGGGAAACGGGGCGCTCGAGCCCACTCCCGTGGCCACCGGAGGGGAAGCCCGGCCTTCCGGCTTGCGGCCTGCTCTCCTGTCCCGGCGAAGCCGTGAAGGGGGTCCCCGCTTCCTCCGGGGAGTTCCTCCCTCTTCACGCAAACAAATGGATACTGACACAGGCCGTTTTGCATTCAAATTGGACTGACCAGCACCTACTTACCCAACCACACCAGAAGGCACACTGAAGCGAGCTTCCCAGAAACTACAGGAGGTAGGTTTGCCCAAGAATTAGTTGGCAGCTTGTACCTATTGTTAGAAAAGAAAAAAAAGTCTTGTAAATCTCTTCAATGCGGGGAGAATGAGCATAATTGAAAGAGGTTTTGATTTTTTTTTTTTAAAAAGAAAACCCCACAGCCTTCTGCCTGCCGTCCAGCTGTAATGGGGCAAAAGGGGAAACTGAGCCCCTGGGCCCGGCATCAGATATCAAAGGCGGTGCGTCCTGCCCGAGCGCCGTGCTCGCTGGGCCCCATCTGGACTCCTGCCCCCTCCCGTCGTCTGGAGGTGGGTGGGTGGGGAGCGTCTCCTTTCACAGGCCACTCCATCTGCTCCTGCCCCCCCCCCCGCCCCCCGCTGCTGGCTCAGGTTGGCCCTGTGGGTGTGAGCGGTGCGCTTGGTCCGCCCAGACAGACCGGAGGGCACGGACGCCTCCAGGGGGGGTCCCGGTAGAACTTGGGAGGGCGTTTTAATTCACAAGTAGCTTCTAACCAGTCCGTGAAGGCCTGCTGGGGACCGCGGGGGGACAAAGGGGAGCTGGCCCAGGGGGGTGGACACCCACGTGAGCGTTCAGTGGTGGAGACACACGTGACCGCGTACCGCCGGGTCAGACGTGAGAAGCGTGTCTGCACAACACCAGGGGACCACGGAGGCTACAGGGTCAGAGAAGGGAGTCAGAGGCGGGGGAGGGGTGTGGGCGAGGCCCCGACCGGGTGCTCCCGTGGGACGCAGTTTGTCCCAGGACGAGCGACAGCTTGCGCTCCCGTTTCACAAAGTAGAGTGTCTTGTAAGTATCCTCCACCTGTCATGTGCGGGGTGTGAGCCGGCTTCTTCCACACACGGCCTCGACTGCTCACCTGGACCCCCCTCATCAGACCTCATTACCTCATTTTACAGTCGGGGAAACTGAGGCAGGGGAGGGACGTCAGGCACAGTTTCTGAGACAAGCGTTTCAGAGGAGGGGGTCTGTGTGTCAGAGGCCCGGTGAGGCGGGGGTGTATCTGGGGGCTTTGGGAGCAGGCTGGCCCCAGGCCTGTCCAGGACACAGCCAGGGCCCCGGCGTGAACTGACCAAAGGGTTTGGGCCCGTGAATGACCAGGGAAGGAGGAGGTGGCCCTGGGGGCGGAGCCAGAAATCCCAGACACGCCCTGGTGGTTTCTGACACAGGTGGCCGTGGCTGGGTCCTTGCTGACATGGCTTTGTCATGGCTCTGTGGGGCTGGGTGGGGCTCAGAGCCGTGGCCTTCCCGAGTACCACAGGGGTGGGAGGAGCTTTCCAGAAGCATGGGTGAGTAAGTGGCCATGCGAGGAGACCCCCAGGACTCTCCGCACCGTGGTGTCTCCATTCTCGGTTCTATGCTCCCATGGGCACCATCATTCCTTGGGAGTAACGCTGCCCTTGAACTTGGCCCCGGCGCCCGGGTCTTCCCCGTGGTGGGCGTTTTCGGGTCCGTGTGTGTGCGGTGGGCGGGATCGAGGCTGCTGTAGGGCTTAGGAATGGGCACTTTTCCCATAAGACTGAGACTTGCTGATTCCCGCACTTGGCGACAATGTGTGCTCAGCAGAGGCTGTGGGGGCTGGGGGCTGTCCCCTGACCTCCACCCTCCGCGCTCCCTTAGAGACCCAGGAGAGACACTTGTCTCGCGGTGAGACCTCCGGCTCTAGGCACGGGAGGGAGCGGCTGCACCGGGCTTGTCTGGACTTGCAGGTTCTGGAAGCCTGGATGTGGACATCGAATGACAGCTCACCAAATCCCGCTGCCTGTGGGCGGGGCCACGTCCTTCCTCGGGCCAGCTTTCCGCCTGCCCCTTCTCTGTCTTCCCTCTAAGAGAATGTGCAGGCCGGTTCTCTGAGCGCGGGGCACTGCCTGGGCCCCTGATCTGGCTGGGGCAGGGGGGCTGGAGATGACTTTGGGGGTCAGGGCCCTGGGCATTCGCAGGAGGGACCACAGATGGCCACAAAGATAACGGAGCTTAAGCAGCACCCCACCCACATGGGTTCGTCCCAGGGCTCCCCACGGGCCCCTCTGCCCCAGCCTACAGGTCCCTCTTGCCCCTTTGTCCCGTTTCTGGGCCTGGGTGCTGGCCCCCGTGACGTCCTGGCCCAAGCCGAGCTCCGGGAGCTTCCTACCCAGGGCCACAATGACCAGGATTCAAGGCCACCTGTTCCCTCAAGGACTGGTGACCAGGACCTGTGGTTAGTGGGGGCTGGAGCCCCCAGACAGATGCCCCTCCCCACCAGGGACCAGAAGGTAGCTCAGAGATGGCCTTGACAATGAGCAGACCCCGGCTGAGCGTGCTGAGGACGGCGTGTCTTTCGTTCTTGCAGCAGGAAGTCTCACTACAAAATCACCGTTGTCACACAAAGAGCATGTGCCCAAACGGTGCAGGAGAAATGGTGCCTCAGAGGAGGCGCAGGCCGGTCGCCAGCGACGCGATCCAACGCGGCCTGTCCACACCCGGCCATGTTTAGGGTTTGCTTAGCTTGTAAACAGGCGTCGTCTGTTGTGATTTCTTTTTTGTTCCAGATGATTAGTTTTGGGCTTCATCTGTCTAGGTGAGGCGGTGTCTCTGTTCTTAAACCCCCGCCAGACTGCCTGCCCCTCAGGCGCCCCGTGTGCTGTCCGTTTCTCCCACTGGGGCCGTGGGCGAAGGTCCAGATGCCGTCCTGGGGTCGAACTTCCCACGAGGAGATCCATTTAGAAGAGCGTTTCCCGTCTTTCTAAAAGGAACACCTTGGGGGGCTCAGTCGGGTAAGCAGCCAACTCCGGCTCAGGGCATGATCTCGAGGTCATGGGTTCGAGCCCGGCAGTGGGCTCTGTGCTGACAGCTTGGAGCCTGGAGCCTCTTTCGGATCCTGTGTCTCCCTCTCTCTCTGCCCCTCCCTGCTCGTGCTCTGTCTCTCTCTCAAAAATAAATAAATAAACATTAAAAAATAAAATAAAAGGAACAGAAGCCGGTGCAGATGTATAATTCCCTGATTCCAGGCTTTGTGGGGATCTTGGGTCCCCATGGAGGCCTCTGGTTAAAGGGAAGTGAGGGAGGCAAGGAGGAGTGGGTGGGGGCAGGGCTCCATGGGTGCTGGGTCAGCCAGATGGCAGGGGCAGGTGGGCAGGTGAGCAGGTGTGCAGGGCTCAGGGGTACCCTCCCGTCTCCTCCCTGCCCCGCCCCTCCCCCTCCAGGCCCCACCCTCCCGGAGCGCAGGACGAGATGCCAGGGGAAACCGGCTTTGTGTGGCCCTTTCAGCCCCATGGAGAGCTGGCCAGCCCCCACCGAGTGCAGGGACGTGCAGAACCCCTTATGATGGCACATGCCTGCTGTGTGGGTTATGAGCGGGCAGCTTTGTGGGCATGTCCCCACGTGCCCACGTGCATGTGTGCCCAAGTGTGACGAGGGAGGGTGCATCGTGCCGGGGAAAGGCGTGACCACCAAGAGGCGACCATGTCAACAGCGAGGAACTCTTCCCATCAGCGCGTGGAACCTAGACTTTGTTCAATGCAGCTCTTTGGTTTTGCTGGATCTGAAGACGAATTTTAAGATCCCTCTTGGTATGGGATTCCTAAAAACCCCAAGAAGTTACTCTGTAAGTGAAATAGGGGAAAAGTTATCTATTTCTCCAGTCGCACATCCACCCATGTACCGCCCATGTATTCATTCCCCTGCCCACTCGTCCGTCCGTCTGCCATCCACCTGTCATCCATCTGTCCACCCGTCCGTACGCTCATCCGCTCATCTGTCCATCCACCCGTTACTCATCCAACCACCCATCCACACTCATCCATCCATCCACTCTCCCACCCGTGCATCCCACCCATAATGCATTTGTGTATCCGTGCTTCTATCCATCATCCACCCATCCATCCGTCCACCCATTCACATACCCATCCATCCATCCATCATGCATCTGTGCATCCATGCTTCGATCCTTCATCCATCTATCATCCATGTATTGATCGATTGGCTGATCGATAGATACACACATAGACATCCAGTCAACGTTCACTGAACCTCAAATACTGCTGGGACAGGCGCTGGCTGCCGGTGCTGGAGACACAGGCTGATAAGACAGAGTGTTTGCTCCAGGAGTTCTCAGCCTCCTTCTGCAGGAAGCCCAGGGCAGAAACCATTGCAACGTGACGGGATCCATGCTCTTGTTGGGGCTGGTGCAGGAGGCGCCCTGAGGAGCCCTTCGCTCAGCCAACGGGAGACCAAGGGAGGCTTCAGTGGAAGGAGGCCTCAGACCTGAGTCCTGGAGGAGAACAAGAAGTTCATGTGGAGGGAGATGGAGGAGGAGACTCCAGGACCAGAGACACACCCTTGCCTCAGTCTCGGGGCAGGTGCAGGAGTGATGGCCGGTCAGCAAGGTGGGGTCCACGTCTCCTGGCTTCATAGCATCCGAGCACCCTCTCCACAGCACCCAGAGTTCCTCCTATGCGGAACCAAGGCTGGTCTGTGTGACGGGCAGAATGTGGCAAAGATGGCGGCGTGAGGTTGTAAAGGGCACTGCATCTTCCAATCTGGTCTCGTGAGATCCTCTGTCTGAGGGAAGCCGGATGCCGTGAGCTGAGGACATTCAGAAGGTCCCATGGAGAGGAATGGAGGCCTCTGACTCGCCGCCAGCACCAAGTTACCAGCCTTGGAAGCAAATCTGCCTCCCTGGTCAGACTCCCAGAGCACCGGCCCCCAGGCCGACCTCGGCCTGCCCCCTCAGCTACGCCCCTCCCACATTCCCGGCTCACAGAGACCATGAGGATAACAAATGCTTATAACTGTCTTGACTCCTCATGTTTGGGACAATTTGTTATTCAGCGATAGGTAACTAATACATGAGCAGGGAGAGAAGCCTGCTCAGCCCCCACACAGCTCTTCCTGGTCTGTGGCGGCCACAGGGACAAGGAACGTGGCTGCCATGAATGTTTCTCACCAGAGCCGGGGCTCCGATGGAAGGGATCCCCAGAGGATACACCCCTACTTATGCATTCATTCCATAGGCGTTTGATTTGTTCAGGGCCCTCCCTCCTGGAGCTTACCTGCTGGTGGGGAAGACAGACAATGAAGAGAAAAGGAAGTGAGTGCTATGATGATAACTGGGCAGGATGAGGGAATGTCTCGCTGTGGGTGTGGGTGTGAGTTTAGTTAGGGAGGCCAGGGCGGGCTGCACTGATGAGGAGACAGTGAGCAGAGAAGTAAAAGAAGTCTGAGAACAAGCCCCGTGTGTATCTGGGGAAATCGAGCTCTGGGCTGAGGCAACCACCGTGTGTGCAAAGGTCCTGAGGCTGGAGTTCACTTGGCATGTTAGAGGCACGGCTAGGGGCTGGGGAGTCTGGGGCCGAGCACGGGAGCTGCAGAGGGGAGCGGATGAGGTGAGGGAGGTGGGCAGCGCCCAGGCAGGGCCTTGTGAGCCACGGTGATGTGTCTGGAGCATGGAAGGCGGTTTTCGGGCTTGGGAGCTATTTCAACCCTTGCCACATGCCCAGCTCTTTGGCGCTGGCCCAAGGAAGCTGCACAATGAATGTTCTGGGACACACATCAGTTCAGAGACTACAGTGAGGGCCCCGGCCTGAGTCGTGGCAGCGGGGAGACACACCAATGCCTGAGAGTCACCCTTGGGGTTTGGAGACGCCATTTCTGGTCCGCCATGTTGTGCATCTCACTCCTTCTAGAGTAAAGTTCAGCTCTCTCCGCCTAAAGTTTGGGGTCTTACGAGAACACCTCCAGCCATGTTCCTCGCCTCCCCTCCGACCAGAGCCCGTGCTGGAGGCTGAACTTCCCCTCCCCTCGGAGACACGTAGCTGCCCCCTTCCTTCTCGTCTGCTGAGACCGAACACCTTCCACGCAAGGCTTCCCAGCGCCCTCAGCCCCCGCGGAGGCTCTGTTCCTTCCCGGGCTCTCTCTCTCTCTCTCTCTCTCTCTCTCTCTCTCTCTCACACACACACACACACACACACACACACACACACACACACACACTTCTTCCAGCCTGTCTTGTTTCCAACGGGCTGTCCTGGTCATTCTCATCCTTGTCTCTCTGTAGGGAAAGTGGATTTTTTCTTTGGCTACTTTATTGAGGTACAAACCAAACACTGACGTTCATCCTTTTCAGTTCTGAAGTTCGGTGGGTTCTGACAAACACGTACAGCGTGCAGCCACCACCTGACTCTGACCGAGATGCAGAACATTCCTCCCTCCCTCCCCAGAAGTCCCTGGAGCCCCTGTAGACAGTCCCCTCTGTGGCCCCGGTTCCTGGGAACTGGCGTCCGTCTGCTGGGGCCGCCATGCCAGGGCACCGCAGGCTGCGTGGCTTAAGAGACGCAAGTTCATTCTCTCACAGTTCTGGACTTTGTTCGAAGGCCAAGGCCAAGGTATCGGCAGGGTTGATTTCTAGCAGGACAGACCTCTTCTTGGCCTGGGGATGCCCACACTCGCATTGCGTGTTCACATGGCCGTTTCTCTGTGTGCACAGAGAGAGAGAGAGAGACAGAGAGAGACAGAGAGAGACAGAGAGCGAGCGAGCTCTGGTGTCTATTCCTCTTCGTACAGGACCCAGATCTGTCTGAGCAGGACTCTGCTCTTACGGGCCTCACGTAACTTAATTCCTCCCTAAAGGCCCGTCTCCAAACATGGCCACGTCGGGGGTCACAGCTCCAGCACACAAATCCCGGGAGTACGTGATTCAGTCCATGCCGCCTCTGATCTATTCTCTGCCTCAGTCATTTTGCCTTTTTCAGAACGTCATATACATTGAATTATACAGTATACAGCCTTTGAGCCTGGCTTTTTCCACTTAGCATAAGATGTGTCAGTATTTCAACGTGTCTATCAATATTCCATTATTTTCACTTCTGAGCAGGATTCCCGCGTGTAGAGGCACCGCAGCCTGTTTATCCACTGCTCTGTTGCAGGACGCTTGGGTTGTTTCCAGTTTTTGGCAATTTTGAAGAGATCCACCAACCCCACAAACACATTTAGGTGTTCGTGTGACCATAAGTGTTCATTTTTCTTGGGTAAATACGTAGGAGTGGGGTTTTGGGTTCTACGGGCAGCATATAATTTGATGAGAAAGTGCCAGACTGTTTTCTGACATGAATGGCTGCACCGTTTTGCATTCCCATCAGCGATGGCTGAGAATTCTAATTCTTCCGCGTCCTCAGGGCGCTTGGTATTGTCAGGTCTTTTCAAAATAAATACTTCCTTCCCTGTCTTGCCATTCTCAGAGGGAAGAGGTATTTCAATAAGGTTTTACTATGCTTTTCTTGGTGGCTGATAATGTTAAACATATTTTCATGGTTTTTTTTTTTTTGCCAGCCATTGATCTATCTTCTTTGGTACAATGTTTGTTCACACATTCGGCTCACTTTTTATTGTGTAGTTTATTTCCCTATTAGTAAATTTTGAGAACTCTTTTTTTTTAATTGTTTTAATGTTTATTTATTTTTGAGAGACAAAGACAGAGCATGAGTGAGGGAGGGTCAGAGAGAGAGGGAGACACAGAATCGGAAGCAGGCTCCAGGCTCTGAGCTGTCGGCACAGATCCCGACATAGGGCTCAAACCCACGAACCGTGAGATCATGACCTGAGCCGAAATTGGATGCTTAACCGACTGAGCTACACAGGCACCCTGAGAATTCTTTAAATATTTTCGACACGTGTTCTTTATCAGTATTTTGGTTAGCAAATATTTTCTCCCAGTTGATGGTTTGTCTTTTCATTTTTATTTTATTTATTTATTTATTTAATAGTTTATTGTCAAATTGGTTTCCATACAACACCCAGTGCTCTTCCCCACAAGTGCCCTCCTCCATCACCACCACCTCTTTTCCCCCTCCCCCTCCCCCTTCAACCCTCAGTTCATTCTCAGTATTCAATAGTCCCTCAGGTTTTGCGTCCCTCTCTCTCCCCAACTCTCTCTCCCTCTTCCCCTCCCCCTGGTCCTCCATTAGGTTTGTCTTTCAATGAGTAGAAGCTTTTAGTTTTCATAAAATCCAATTTATTCTTTTCTTCCTTTTTAGATTTTCTACATAAACCTTTTTGTTGACTACGCTTTTAGTGTCATGTCAAAGAAATCTTTGCCTAACCCGAGGTTATAAAGATTTAGCTCCTCTGTTTTCTTATAGAATTTTAATAATTTTATATTTTACATTTTGGTCTATGATTCATTTTGAGCAGCTTACATATGTGCATTTATATTTTCATCAAATTTGCAAAACTTTCAGCCATTGTTGCTTCAAATATTTTTCCTGTTATTCCTTTCCTCTCTGTCTAGGGCTCCATCGACATGAATGTTAGACATCTTGATACGGTTCTACAGGCCATGAGTCGCCATTTATTTTTCAGTATTTTTCCTTCCTGTATTTCAGTTTACTTTTATTTTATTAAAATTTTTAAAATGTTTTAACTTTATTTTTGATAGAGACAGAGGGGCAGAGAGAGAGGGGACACAGAATCGGAAGCAGCTCCAGGGTCTGAGCTAGCTGTCAGCACAGAGCCTGATGTGGGGTCGAACCCACAAATTGTGAGATCATGACCTGAGCCGAAGTCAGATGCTTAACTGACTGAGCCACTCAGGAGCCCCTAATCTCCTCTTCTTATTTTTTTTAAACATTTTTTATTTTGTTTTAAGAGAGAGAGACAGAGCACAAGTGTGGAAGGGTCAGAGAGAGAGGGGACACAGAATCGGAAGCAGGCTCCAGGCTCTGAGCTGTCTGCACGGAGCCCAACGTGGGGCTCGAATTCAACTGTGAGATCATGACCTGAGCCGAAGTCGGACGCTCAGCCACCTGAGCCCCCCAGGCGCCCCTCCTTTCCGTATTTCAGGTGAGATGGCTTTGACATTGTTACCCCTTGGAGTTCCCTGATCTTTTATTCTACAGTATTTAATCTGCTAAGTCCATGCAGTATATTTTTCATTTCAGATGTTGTATTTGTCACCTGAGTGTGTGTGTATCTTCCATTTTTTCTCATTATGTTCACATTTCCCTTTCAATTCTTGAACATATTTATAATAGTTGCTTTAAAGTTCATTGTAAGCTAATTCCACCCTCTCTGTCATATCTGGCTCTGTTTCTTTTGACTAATTCTTCTTCTGTTTGAGTCACATTTGGTGGCCTGTTGGCATGTCTAGTAATTTTTGGTTGTATGCTGGGCATTACGCATGCCATATTTTTCTGAGATTGGATGCGGTTGTTGTTGTTTTACAGTAGACTAAAATTTGTTTTGACAGGGAGCAAAGTTATTTGTGGATCAGTTTAATCCCTTTGGAGGTTTTTTTCAGTCTCTGTTGGGGCAGTTCTAGAGTCGCCTAGGCTGTATGACTCCTTTATCCCTATGACTACAGCGTGGTCATTCTGGATTCCACTGATGCCCCAGGTACTCAACAAGGGCTTTCCACCCTACCTGGTAGGAACCTGGTGGGCCTCAGGTGGGCTCTGGGGCCAGGCTGAGCTTTTCCCAACCTTGTGCAGTTTCCCCTCAAATACGTGCAACTTAACCTTCAAACAAATACTCAAGGGGACCCTGTGGATGTTTCCGGAATTTGCTCTCTGTAATTCTTTCCTCTCTAGTACTCTGCCTCACAAATTCTAGTTGTCCTGACCCCCCCCAGCTCCTATCTGTGCTTCCTCAACCCAGCCAGATCACTGACTCCCTGCACTGTGGCCTGAGAATTGTCCCGTGCGGAACGCCGAGGTGGCTGGCCGGCCCACCGTGGTTTTCTCCTTCCCTAGGGGCGCCTGAGCCTGGATTCCGTGTCTGTCTGTCTGTCTCTCTCTCTCTCTCTCAAATAAGTAAACATTAAGAAAATTTTTTTAACCAGAAAACTAAACAAAATATGTGAAACAGCTCTTTTCAGATAGTGGACGACAAACAGCTCCAAGCTGTCAGCACAGAGCCTGATGCGGGTCTTGAACTCATGAACCACGATGTCATGACCTGAGCTGAAGTTGGACGCTTAACCAACTGAGCCACCCACACGCCCCACTGGTTTTGTTTTTTAATGAAAGACGGTTAAGTCCCACACCAAGTACGTCCTCAGGGGTGGTGGTGGAAATCCCACCTGTGAGTTTCTCTACCTGAGAAATGGGGATGATAGTACCTACGTCCTAGGGTTACCGTGAATGCAGGAAGACCCAGGCATGATGGACCCGATCCTCATGTCTTTTCAGGTTTCTTCTACTGGCTTTAAAAAAAACATCTCTTGGTTCGACACCTTATCCTTGTTGGGTCACTGCTCCGTCTTCAGATTTGGATGGAAAAACATTCCCCAGGGAATGGGGTCCAGCTTCCTGAGCATTTTCTCTTGAGATGAAACCACTCTTGTGGTGAATCTTGGCCTAAAGGAAACGCGACACGGGACGGAACCAGGCTGTTAGCCCTTCGGCCTCTCTCCCTTCGGCGGCCCCTTTAGGGTGTGGCGTGCGGGACCCTCCCGGCTCTGGAAAGCCGACTGCGGAGCGGGGCTGTGCAGGGACGCATGACCCCGGGCGGGCGCACACGGACGGCCAACATCTTAGCCCGTCGGCAGCTTCGACTTCCGGGGACCGTGAGTCCGCAGTCACTTCTGCTGCGGAGACACCTGCGGGGCGCTTCTCGGGCTCCGTTCTGGCTGGTGGCCCGTGGCCGCCCCCTCGGCTGGACACGAGCCCCTCGGGGGGACCCGGCGCAGCACACACACCGCAAGCCCGGATGTGGCCGCGCTTCCCTCGGGGGGCCGACTGGATCCCACGGGTGGATCCGAAGCGGGAAGGGCGTGGCCCTCCACACGCGCCCGTCCGCGGAGGTCAGAGTTCCAGATCGAAAACTGGAGGAAATGGCTTCTCCTCCAACTTCCGCTTGAAACAAGGCCCGGGGGAGATGGCCGGGTCTGAAGGTCGCCGTGAGAGCTCTGAGTCCCAGGCTGGCTGAGGGGGGCATTGGCAAGGACCCCAGCCCATTTATTTTGCGGACAAGAAGCCCGACGGCCTAGGTGGGATCCAAGCCTCTGGGTTCCTTGCTTTAGTCATTTCTCCCACATTTAGTTCGGCGCTTAGAAATCAGAAATTCAATTTTCCAAATAGGTTTGTGATTGAAACACAAAATCCCAATGCTCATGTTTCTGATCCTTGACTCTGTGTTTCTGTCTGTGTGCCCGGCTCCCCGCCGAAGCCCTTAGGAAGGGGTCCCCCCACCCCTCCATGGGCAGTAGCAGCTGTGCCCCCTCAAGGTCACAGTCTCCCCACCCCCCCCCCCTCGCTATCTTACTCCCTTGTCCTAGCCTTTAGTACATTTCTCACTCCCCAAGCATTCATTCCTTTAACAAACATTTCCTGGGCACCTACTGGGCGAGGCGCGGTGGCTGCAGAGGTGAGACGTTCAGCCTGGCACTCTGGTCTGCTCGCACATCGCTCTTCGTCACCAGGCTCTGGGAGACAGATTTGAGAATGGGATTCCAGCCCAGGATGGATCCTGCCTGGCGGCTCTCAGTCCCGATGGGATCAAAACATTTAAATATCTTTGATTTGCAGAGTAATCGGGCAGACAGCACCTAGAGCCCCCATATGCCTCCCTCCACCCCTCCAAGGTTTCCCTATTATTAGCATCTTGTATCGGTGTGGTCCGTTTGTTACTGAATGAGCCGGTGTGGATGCATTATTGCTAACTGGAGTCCACAGTTTCTGTGGGGTCCACGCTCTGTCTTGCACATTCTGTGGGCTTTGGAATATGTACAATGTCACGTGTCTACCATCACAGCCCCACACGGGGTACTTCCTCTGGGCTCCGTCTGCTCGTCCACCCCCCCCCAAACCTCTGGCAGCCCCTGATCCTTTTGCCAGCTCCGCAGTTCTGCCTTTCCCAGAATGCCACGCGGTTGGGTTGTACAGACATAGACTTTTCAGACTGCCTCCTTTCTCGGAGCAAAATGCGTGTAAGCCTCCTCCGTGTCTCTTGATGGCTCGCTAGCTCAGTCCTTTTTCTTTTTCACCTTAAAAAATAAATGAATTTTTTTCTCGACTATAATACAATGATAGGGTTCAAACTTCTCAGAGAACTAAAATTCACCTCCTACTCCTAGCCCCCCGCCGTCCAGTCTCCTCCTCTGGAGGACACTGATGTTAACACGTTCTTGGAAGAAGGTCCTTCCAAAGACTCTTTCACACACAGGGAAGCATTTTCCTGCCCGCCCCATCTTTTCATTGTGTTAAAATACACACACCATACAGCTTCCCATCGGGACCATTTTTGGGCGTGCAGGTCCGTGACCCTAAGCACGTTCACACTGCCGTGCAGGTGTCACGGCCACCCATACGGAGAAGTTTTGCATCTTCCCTGTCAGCCCCGCCCCCGTGCTCCCCTCCCCCAGCCCCAGCCCACCCTGCTTCCTGACTTTATGATTTTGATGACTCTCCAGTAAGTAGGGACACCCTTTCAGAGAGCCTCCAGGTGACCTGACGGGGGAGCTGGGTGGAGGCCCCACAATCTCGAGGCGCTGCGTCCCTAGAAGGGTGCGTTCGGAAGCACCTCCTTGAACATGTAAACACCCACTGGATTCCCTTTTCCTGTATATTTTGAAGCAGCCTATCTTTTTCCCGTGTTTCCTGGACTCAGCTGCACTGGCTGCTCGTTCCCGGGCAACATGCTGCGTCCGTCCCAGGAGCTCGGCGTCCCCGCTCTGCTTCCTGCTGGCCTTGGGGCCGTGCGCGCCTCAGTGTGCCCGCCTGCACAATGGGTGTGGGTCTGTGATACCGACTTACCCCGGCCTGTGGGATCCTGGCCGCCTAACCTCTGCACATGTGGGCCTGGGGTCTTGTTCCCACCGTGTTTTCTGTGACGCCCGTGTGGGTGGTTTGCGCGTCGTGGGGTGGCGGGGTGCCCGGGCCCCTCAGCTGTGGGGAGCGTGTGAATGGAAGGGGCCGCGGCAGCTGGGAAGACCTGGCGGGACGCGTAACGGGGCCTCTCCACAGGCCGATTGTGCGCCCGGCGCTCCTCGGAGAAGGTGTGAGAGCTTCCCAGACGCTGCAGGGGCCCCGCTGGGTAAATTAATTCTTCAGGATTGCGGTCCCGGGGCTCCGGCCTTGGCCCGGTGCCCAGCGCACAGCCGAGCTCCCGCACGGGGTCGCCCAGACGCCTGGCTGCCGAGTCCCCCGGGGTCCCCGCGGACCGGGAGATGCGCTCAGAAGTGCGCACGCCGGCCCGGGGCCCCGGCTCGCTCTCCGGGAGCTGAGGACACGGCGGCCCCCGCCCGTCTGCACCCTCGCTGCACCCCTGCCTCGGTGGGTCACCTCCGCAGCCCCCACCCCGTCCAGGGCTGGAGACACCACCTGCTGCTGCAACCTCCAGGTGGGGTCATTCAAAACCCAAAGTGGCCGGACGCTGGGGTCGAGAGCACTGAGATGGGCCTTGGTCCCCAGAAATCAGGGCGGGAGCCGCGTCCCTGCGGCCACCCAGCCCAGGCAGCCCCGCTCAGCCCTCTCTACCGCCGCCTGCCTCTGGACCGTGCCCTGGAGCTGACGCCTCCGCCGCCCCCAGCGCCCCCCTTGTCTCTGCCCTTGTCCTTGAGGCTAGAGGAACGGGGTCTGAGACCGTCCGGCCCTTCCCAGGTCCCGCATCCCTCTCGCCCTGTTTCCTCGGCTGTAAAATGGGGGTTGTCATCCCGCTTCCCGGGGA
Source organism: Mungos mungo (assembly GCA_004023785.1). Classification (NCBI taxonomy): domain Eukaryota; kingdom Metazoa; phylum Chordata; class Mammalia; order Carnivora; family Herpestidae; genus Mungos; species Mungos mungo. The sequence continues at coordinate 88,038 of PISW01005514.1, forward strand.
TGAGGGGCTGGGGAGGGACAGTGGGGCAGAGTGCGGAACCCTCTGGAAACTGCCTGCCCTGCAGACACGTCTGGGTGCCCGCCTCCCTGCCGCTTTCTTACTCAGTCAAGAAGCAGACTCCTGGCCTGGGTGTCGGGGCCCAGCACCGAGGACCACCTGGGTGGGGGTGGCCGCGGGGAGGGCGCGAGCCCGGAAGGTGTGTTCAGGGGACCCTTCCCAGGCGTCACCAGAGGGCCCTGGGGTGGGAGGGGGCAGCCAGAGCACCGAGGTGGCCGTAGTCGTGGGCTCAGATGCCGGACTCCCGGGTTCACGTCCACGGCTTCCCCTTCCTGGCAGCCAGCTCGGTTTCCCCAGCTACTCCTGGTGGTGGGGGGGGAGGTCTGTGCCCGCCTGGCCTCTTCATGTGTTTCCAGTGCCCGCGGCTCGCACACACCTGGGAGCGGGGTGGCCCGTTCACTGAGCGCTTTGGCGAAGGTCACCGTCAGCCTGGGACAGGACAGAGTGCGGATTGTCAAGGGCACCAGCCCAGCCTTTGGGCCCCGCGGGCTGCCCACGACCACAGGAATTCCTGGTGCTCACCCCTCATTCCCACTGGGAGGGCACTCACTCCGGGGGCGGGGGCGGCTGCCCTCCCTCCCCTCCCCTCCCCTTCCCTCCCAGGCCGCCTTTGGGCCGGAGTCTGAAGCCTGGGCCAAACAAGCCTCACCCACCATTTTCCAAAACCTAATTGCCACGCCGTGTCTGCGATGGGCACGGACCCAGGCCGGGCCTGCCAGGAACCTCCCCGTGTGAATACCTGCGCAGGGCATCTCCTGTGGGAACCGGCAGTCACACGGGGCCTGGCGCTTGTCCCCGGCCTGTCTTGTGACATTAGGCAGATCAAAGCCCCATTGTAAAAAGTCATGTTCGCTCTGTTTGTCCGCCTGGAGCCCGCGTCCTGGGGCGGCCCTCTCCTCCCCTCGGATTCGGGGCAGGCGCTGACCACGAGACGAGACGTGGGCCCCCCGAATTCCTTCTGGAAGGAGCCCCACCGAGAGAGAGAGGGAGAGAGAGAGAGAGAGAGAGAGAGAGAGAGAGAGAGAGAGAGAGAGAGAGGGTGCCTCCCCCGGGTCTGAGGCCGGGCACACCCTGGGAAAGAATGAGAAAGCGCGGGGCACCAGCTCCCCGGTGTCTTCAGGGCAACAGGCCCCGACTTGGCTCCACAAATCGCAGCTCAAAGGCAGAGAGAAATGTCACCGACGCTGAAATCACCAAGGCCTCCCGAGCCAGCGAGGAGGGAAGGGCCGCTGGAAGGGGCGGGGGCGGCCTCTGCCCACCCCCCTGGGAAGCAGGAGAGGGAAGCAGGCTTGGACAGGCCTCAGCAGGGAGTGCTAGGGAGGCGTTCAATGCTCCCCGAGCACCAGCCGCCCTCCCTGCCTCCTGCCACCCGCCCCTGGGCGTCCGGCGAGGGGGTCCGGTCAGACCGTTCAGCCACCTGCGCGGCAGCGTGTGAGCTAGAAGGATCCTGGCACACCTCGCAGTCTGCCCGTCTCCTGCCGTGGGCTGCCTCCGAGCGCGCGTCTGCTGGTGACATCTGTCCTTGTGAGGGTGTGTGGGCCACCAGCCGGCCCTCTCCGGCGTGTTAGTCGGTATAAGCTAGGTTTTGCCACAGTGACAAGTTCCCCTCCACATCTCAGTGGCTCAACCACAAAACTCACACGGAGTTTCCTCTCACACGGAGCCTGGAGCGGAGGGGCCGCTGTGGTCCACACGGCGAGCCCGAACCCCTGGCTGTTTTTGTCTCGTGCCTCTGCTGAGAGGGGCGCTTGTGAGCCTTTGCGCTGCTGTCCCTGGAAGTGACACATCACTGTTCTTCACTCCTCAGTGTCCGGAACTCCCTGGAGGGAGGACCGTGAAAAGGGATCCAGTGGGTGTAGACCATTATGTCTGCCGTGCTCAGTGAGACCCCCTCCTGTGTCTGAGAGGCCAGGTCAGGGAGTTCCTGGTCAGGGAGGTGACGTGAACCAGGCCAGCAAAGGGACTCAGCAGTGGTCGCCGTTGGACCCAGCCTGACTCTCGGGCTGGCATTTTTGGGGGGCCACGGTGCCACTCTATCTAGATCCCCTTTTTCCTCCAGTCCTCATCTGTTGCATGAAATCTGTCACCCTAGATGTCCCTTCCCGTTCTGGGAAACCTCACGCGGGGGCCATTCTGCCACTGGGTGCTCCCCTCAGAAGCGCCGCGTCCCCTCAGCCGGGGCCCGGGGACTTGCCCGGCCGTGCGGTGCACAGCCGGTGAAGGCAAACTACAGGCTTCCGGGAACTGAGGCCGCCCCATAGTGAAGTGACTTCCCTCGTCCTCCAGAGAGCGGGGCCGAGTCCTGGAGCTGCACCCGGGTTTTGTCTCTGTATTGGACAGAAATCTTTTTTAGGCATAAGTGGCTTATTCATCTGTGTGATTGAAAAAGCCCAAGGATTTCAGCTTTAGGAATGGCCTGGGTGACTCCATTGGTTAAGTGTCTGACTCCCGGCTTTGGCTCAGGTCATGATCTCATGGTTCCTGAGACTGAGCCCCGCATCTGGCTCCACGCTGACAGCATGGAGTTTGATTGGGATTCTCTCTCACTCTCTCTGCCCCTCCCCTGCTTGTGCTCTCTCTCTCTCAAAATAAATAAACTTAAAAAAAAAAAAAAGGAATGGCTGGAGCCAGAGGCTCAAATGCTATCATCAGACCTCAATCTCACCTCCATTTCTCATTTCTGCCTTCCTCTGAGAGCGCTAATCCTCGGATGGGCTCTGATGGATAAGAATGGGGTCACATGCCTATTTCTCAATCAACAACTTTAGCCAGGGACATCAAGAATGGCCGTCCTGGGTCCAGGGACCATCCTTTGCCTCTCTTGAGCCTCAGGGACTGGGAAGGGGCTCGGGACACAGTATGTCATGATGCTCCTGGCTGTTAACAGTAGCACATATACCAGAGTCTTCCATGCGGGAAATGTCAACATTCTGTGAAAACCCAGGGTAAGGAGATGCTTCCTCTGATCAGGGAATGGGTGGACAGGGAAGGCTTCCTGGGGGAGGTGTGTTTACACACAGTCAAAGGGGTAATAGTGGGGGGATGGTGGGTAGAAGGAACAGAGGGAGCAGCATGGGCAAAGAAAGGCCAAAGACCAAAGAGCGTGTCTCACTCTCGGACTCTTGATGGCTTAGTGAGGCTAGAGAGTAGGGTAGGGGACAAGACCCAGGGCAGGCAGTGCTGTCTGGGGCCTGGCTGACCAGTCCTCAAAACTAAGGTGGGATGGGGACCCTGAATAACACACACACTTTAAATCCCAAAGAGGGAGGATTGCACTGCAGTGGGGGCAGGGCTGGACCTCGGAGGGCTAGAATGAACAGAGAATACGCCCCGGGCATTTCTCCCCTGTGGTACCCAGGGCACCCATGGGCATGGCAGCCCGAAGGGGCTGTTCAGGCAGAAATGGGGTCTTGGCAGGTGTGATATTGTGATAAGAGATATACGTTTGGTCTCTGTCCCTTTGCTGGCCCAAAGCTCCTGAAACCCTTGGGATTTCCTGTGATGAGAGCAGAAAGGAGTTTTGTTATGTTAATGGAGTGACTCTTGGAAAGCCCCGAGGAGGGGGGCTGGCCGCCATGGGAGAGACCCAGGGGTTGGAGGCTTTCAGACCCATCTCCAGAGACTGGCCTGAGGCTGAGTCAATGGCTGACGGCCAATGACTTCATCAATCGGGAAGCCTTCAGGAAGCCCGAAAGGACTGGGTTTGGAGAGCTTCTGGGCCGGTAGAGGTTTGGGAAGAGGGACCCACAGGGAGGGCATGGAGGCCTCACATTACTTCCCTGCACCTAGTGCCTCTCCCATCTGTCTGTTCCCGATTCTGTCCTTTTACAAGAAACCAGCGTCCCAGCAAGTAAAATGCTTCTCTGAGTTCTGTGATTAATGTAAAATGAGATCATTAGGTGGGGCCCTCATCCTGGCCAGCAAGAGACCAGGACACAGACACAGCACACAAGGAGAGAGGCCTCGGGAGGAAGTAGCCCTGTCCACGGTGGGACTTCCGGTCTCCGGGTCTGGGCTTCCGGTCTCCAGGACCGGGCGGATGAATCCGGTGGTGTGAGCGCCCCCGTCTGTGGGACTTTCTACAGCAGCTCGAGCTGACTCCACAGACGCCTGACTGCAGAGCAGTGGGCCTGTGAGAAGGACCCCAGGGTGCCGGGGACACAGGAGGAAAGCAGGCGGGACCCTCGGAGACAAGGGCGGCTGATGAGTGCCACCTTCCATGTGCACACGAGCCAGGCGGTTAGAGCAAGGTCAAAGCCGCACTGGAGAGTCCCGCCTCCCGGGCTGACAGCGGCGGTGGGTGTGTGAGGTTCTCTGCAAATCCCAGCAAGGCCCGCTGTGCACCTCCCGAGCGCCCTCCTGGAGCCAGTGCCGAGGACCCCGAGGCAGAAAGAACAGGACAGCAGCTTTGGCGCACTGGCTGCGGCCTTGCACCTGCTGAGTGATGTCACCTCTGACCCTCCTGCAGCTTGCTGCCGATGGCCTCCCTCCAGAGGCCCGGGAAGCCCGGGGCCACACCGCTGTTGGGCAGTTGGGATTTGAACCCGGGTCTGTGGGAGCTTAGAGCAGAGGCCCCTGGCCACTCCGTTCTTGGCCTTGCTGCGTGTGGGCATCTGCCAAAGAGTGGTTCTTGGCCTCTTTTGAAAGAGTCTGGTGCCGACGTGGGGCCCTTGGAAGCTCCGGACTGGGCCCCATACTCTCCCGTCGTCCCCCTGACCCTAGCGTTGGGGTCTGAGTTCAGGGTACCACTGGGCTCTAGGGTACCGGAGCCCTGATGCAGGGAGAGAGGGTGGTGTTAGGGGCATGGGGCTGCCAAGACTGCCCTTTTGTCCGGGAATAAGGCTCAGGCTGGGGCCTCTGGTTGTGTTTTCGCTCTGGGGACAATAGGGCTGTGGCTGGGGTCCCCGGGAATGGCTCTGGCCCCTGTGTGTGCTGACCGGAGACCCCAATCCCAAGAGCAGCCCACGGTTGGCCCTGCGTTCTGAAGCCATGGCCACCCCTTCTCGTGGGGTCCCTGTTTCCCCAGAGCAGGCTCTCGATTGGCCCCCGTGAGGAATCTGAGAGATGGAGTCCTGTTCCCGGGGCCCCTGCAGACGCTGGGGAGAAGAGGGACCTGGGGGAGAATAAGGCCACCCACACTGTCGGCCAGAGGGATGGGGCACAGCCACCTCCCGGGGGCCCCACAGCTGGCCTGCACGGGCTCGAGCTCCGTATGGGCAGCCACCACCCTCCGTGAGCTCTTGGAGGACCACTCAGGGGGAAGGAAGGTGAGGGGTCCAGGGAGGGCCTGGGCTTCAGGGTCACAGGCAGACAGGAGGGTGGCCACTCCGACTGCCACCTGCATGATCTGCTGGAGGCCAGGCGCCAGCCTCTGAGCCTCCCCTAAGCTGTTCCTCCCACCTTCCCTACATGGCTCTCATCTTCGTCTCCATGGTGGGAAGAAAGCGGAGGTCTCCCGCGCACCAGCCCCCTGCCCACCCCGCCGTGTCTTGTCCTCATAGGGTTTCTGTGACTGCTCAGACCCCGACTGGACTCACCTTGGTATCAGCCAGAGGCCACCGCCCCACAGCCTGCGGGAGGAAGGACAGAGCGTTCGTTTCAGACCTGGGGTTGATTTTTCTGAGATTTCTTGAGAGGATATTTATTGAAGAGGAGGTTGCAAGGAGGTTGCAAGAGGTGAGAAACTCACCCAGAAACCCGAGGAATTGGATACTTAGGCAGCAGCCCTTTCCCACAAGGGGCTGTGTCTCCCTGAATGTACACACCTGCAGGTTCCCGGCATTCGCTGTTCGTCTGCCAGAGATTAAAAGTCTGAAAAAATTAGCTGTTAGCATGCAAATTCCAGAAGAACTGGCCGGAGGTGATTTGCATGGGAACAAAAAAAGCTCCCTCGGATATCCCTGGGGCCCAGCCTAGGAGGGTGCCAGTCTTCAGAGAGCCCTGACTCCCAGACCCACTGGGGGCTTCTTGCCCAGGCCTAGGGCAGCCCTTCCCAAGGTGGGGGTCACCTGGACAAGCGGTGGGAATGCCAAGTCTGAGGCTCCTCCTCAGACTTGCTGAATCAGAAACTCTGGGCGGGAGGGGAAGGTAGAGGTGGCCCATGTTCATGGACTGGGAAACCCAGTATTGTTTGATGTGTACATTCAACATGAACCCAGTCAGAGTCGCACCACACTGTTTTGTAGGTGTTGAGGAAGAGATTCTAAAATCTATGTGGGAAAGTGTGGGTGACCGAGAAGCCAATGCAATTCTGAAAAAGGCAAGACTTCGGGGGCAGGGTCACCAACCTGTGTTTTAATAAGTCCTCAGGTGATGGAGTGGCTGGGTGGGTCAGTCAGCTAAGCTCTGACCTCAGTTCAGGTTATGATCTCACAGTTTGTGGGTTCAAGCCCCGCATCCAGCTCTGTGCTGACAGCTCAGAGCCTGGAGCCTGCTTCAGATTCTGTGTCACCCACTCTCTCTGCCCCCCCCCCCCCACACACTCTGTCTTTCTCTCTCTCTCTCAAAAAACGTCCTCAGGTGAGTCTGGGGCACCATCTGGGAACCACTGAGGAAGCACAGAAGCTGTGGAGGGGGGTGAAGGGGGCCGCATCTGGAGGCTGAGGTGTTGAAGGGCTTCTTCCCCGCCTGCCGCACCTGGTGAGCAGGCATCTCCATTCTCCTGCAAACACACCCCAAGATTGCTTTCGGGGCAGGGGACAGCATGGTTCTGACTGGGCCAAGCTGGAGTTCTGTCCAGCATCAAGGATCTGCTGGAGAAAAGGCAAGGTGCATCCATGCGTTAATAAAGCCTATTTCTATCATGTGTTTTAAACTCTAACATCATCCTGGGGTCTTTCATAAGCCCCACTGGCCACTGTCCTGGTTCTTCTTGATACCTTCTGAAGGACCAAGGTCACTTTCTCCCCCCTGGACTCCTCACTTCCAGGCTGGCATCCTCCACCAATGCTCCTCCCATACTGGCCACCAGCATGGCCTTCCTAAAGCACAATGCTTTAAGACTTCGGATGTGTTCTGGGTACTCAATTTTAATTTTCCCCCCTCAATGGCTTCTATCCTGGGTTTCCTGTCTTGCCTAGGAATACTTTCCATACTGTGAGGTTATAAGGATACTTATCTTTATTTTCCACCTGCTTGTAGTTTAAAAAAAAACAATGAAACTCCTTTGCCTTTGACTCATCTGGAAATTATTCTCATGTTTGGTGTGAGGTAGGGATTCGATTTTGTTTCTAAATGGATGGTTGCTGTCCCAGCTCTTTTAAACAAAGGATCTTCATTTTGTCATGTTTTAAGTTCCATATATACTGGGAAGAGCCGTTGACCTCTCCCCCCCACGATCATTTTGTCCCCGTGCCAGGAGTATGCTGTTTATTTACCATAGCTTCGGAATAAGTTTTAACATCTGGTTAGCCACATCCATTCAGGTCTTCCTTTCCAGAGCCATCTTGACAATTTTTGCGGGTTGATTCCCCCCCCAGCCCGGACATCAGATTCACATGGTCCAATTTTCCCCCCTCCCAAAAAAGAGAGATTTGGTTTCATTTTTAAAGAAATGCCACCAACCCAAACCCAGAGGCTTGCTGGGATTCTGAAGGGAATAGAATAAGCATATATAATCCTTGAAGATTTGACCAACTGTGATTGTCAATCCTTCTGAAAGAACATCTCTCTTCATTCATTTAGGACTTGATTTAAGTTCTTTATGGCATTTCATCAGTTTGTCAAAGAAATCTTGCATGCTTCTGATTAGACGTGTTTCTAAGTACCCTGGCTGGCTCGGTGAGATTAGGGCATCCGGACAGGGCAGGCCTGGGAGGAGAGGAGAAAAACCTGCCACGTGGTGAAGGGGTGCGTGTCTAGCGGGTGCGTGCTCTGTGACGTCGCTCCAGTGGCCACGCCAGCCTGTATGTAAGCCCCGTTCGTGGGGATCTCTGGGACCAGGTTCGGCTTTGATGCTGGATCCCTTTAAGCTCAACTCGCCTTCATACTGAACTTGGGCTATCAGGACTCATCTGGAATTGTACCAGCTTGGTGGTGGCATGAAAGGGTGGGCCCCTCCTCTGTGTCCCCGGCGTGTCCCCATGCTCCCTTCTTGAGACTGGCAGCACCGTTAAAACGCCTGGGGCCCTTTAGGGCTCAAAGGGCTGGACAGTTTGGAGGGATGTGACACCTCTGTGGCTCAGGCCCCCTTGCTGGGCCAGCGCCTGCCCCACACGGTGGGTCGGGCAGACCCGAAGCTCTCCTTAACAGATGGGGAGTGAAAGACGTCCGCCACCAGCGGCCACTTGTAGCGTGGGGTTCCGTTTCTATGAAGCGTCCGGGACAGGAGAGCCCACACAGACAGGGAGTAGATCAGCGGTCCCCTGGGGCCGGAGGCAAATGCGGGGCGACTCCTCATGGGTACAGGGTTTCTTTTTGGGTGTGATCACAACGTTCTATTTTGTTTTTATTTTTTAATGTTTTATTTTATTTTTGAGAGACAGAGACAGAGCACGAGCAGGGGAGGGGCAGAGAGAGGGAGACACAGAATCCGAAGCAGCTCCAGGCTCTGAGCTGTCCGCACAGAGCCCGATGCGGGGCTCGAACCCAAGAACTGTGAGATCATGACCCGAGCTGAAGTTGGCTGCTTAACCAACTAGGCCACCCAGGCGCTCCTAAAACATTCTGGAAAAGACCGTGGTCATGGGCACACAGCTCTGTGAACACACTAAACACACTTTAAGTTGGCCAGGCGTGTAGTACACGACTTACATCTCAATAAAGGTGTCACCCGCAGGATAGCTGACCCCGACCTGCCTTTCTGGAACAAAGGGTTGAGAGCCAGGGCGCTCCTGAGTGGGTCACCCGTCTGCCAGCATCTGCCCCGCCTCCACCCGGCTCTCCCCGGCGCCCACCTTCGCGCCCGCTGCCTGGCCGCCGTCCCCCATCTCCTCACTTCCCGCCGCTCCCGCCCCTGAGCTGGGGCATGAGTCTGCCATCGCCGCCCCTTGTCTTTCCCCCAGAGCCGCCCAGTCCCTGGAACAACCAGGACCTGGGCTGCAGCGGGCTCTCCTCCGCCAGGCGCCTCCACGCCCCACTGGTGCCCGAGGGCTCCTGCGGCTCCATCCACCCGTCCCTCGGTCCCTCTGTCCGCCTGGTCTGTTCGAGCTGCTGGGACAACATGACTGTGGACGTACCGTAGATGTCTACACGGCGGAAATGTATTCCTGGTAGTTCTGGAGGCTGGAGGTCCAAGGTCAAGGTGCTGGCGGATTCAGTATCTGGTGAGAATGTGCTTCCTCGTTCGCGGGCCGTGACCGCTCGCTGTGCCCTCACACGTCAGAACCAGGGAGAGGGCTCTCTGGGGTCCCGTCATAAGGGCGCCGACCCCATCCGTTAGGGCTCCACCCTCATGACCCGATCGCCTCCCATACACCCACCTCCTCCTCCCATGAGTGTGGCAGGGGTGGGGGGAGGATTTCAACACCTAAGTTTTGGAGGGACACAGACGTTCAGTTGACAGCACCCTCACTCTGTGCCCTCACCCATCCTGTCCACTGTCCAGCCTCCCACCAGCCCCCCACCTGGTCCACACACACTCACTGGGCACCTGTTGCCGGGGTGTCTGGGAGAGGGCAGTTGAGCAGACAGGCCATGACTGTCAGCCCGTCTGACTAAGTTCAGAGTTCCATCTCCCCCACCTGCCCTGGGGTAGAGACAGCTGCTCAACAGTCTCCCGAATGCCACATGCTTGTGCCCATGTCGCCTCCCTCTGTCTCCTTGCTCTGCTCATTCTCTGCGTCCCACCTCAGAAGCCCCCTCTTGGGCGAAACTCCCTCGAAGCCCCCGGGGCCCCGCTCTGTGTCCCCAGCCCATGGATGGGTCACACGCAGGGTCTTCGGGCACTGGAGCTTGGGTGATGCCAGGACACGTCCGTGTGGAGCTCACGGTGTCCCGGCCCCTCTCCTGCAGGGGACACTCCAGCCAGGAGGCTGTTTTGGCTGCTCCTGGGACATGCTGGGGCCCCAGGCTCCCATGAGGCTCTGTGAGCTGTGGCCTGAGGTGGCCCCGGACCTGTGATCGAGGCGTCCCTCTCCTCCGGGACAGAAGGGCACAGAGGGAGACCACACTGTATGTGGTCAAGGCGCTAGAAGGATCCAGAAAGATCTGAAAAGAACTGAGGACTGGCATCCTGTGCCTGGCACAGAGGGGTATGGGGGGTCCTTACGGACAGGCCAAACCACCAGCTCCCTCGTCTGGGTCTGGTGCTGGAGGAAGGGCCGCGGAGAGGAAGAGGCTTTAGCGGGGCGGTGGGGAGCGTGCGTGCCTCTCACCCTGCGGCCTCCGCCCCCCTCGCCGCGCTGTGGCTCCCGGGCCAGAGCTGAGGTTGGCCAAGGGCACTCGGCAGATAGAAGCTTCCAGAGCCAGCGTGCACTAGCACCGTGGGAGCCACACGGGCACAAGGGCACCCGCCACAGCTGTGACTTGCTAGGACCTGCTGGACGACCAGTTTCATGTGCATGTCTGGGCAGAATGGGACCATCCTGGGTGTCACCATGGTGGCAGATTTAGGGTGACATGTCAATTAGCCTGGAGGGGGCACACTCATCGCTTGATCTTTCACTCCCTTTCTGTGGACCCTTTTCACCAGAAAGCTTGCCCTGCAGGCCCTGACTCACTGTCTGTTGTTACTACATCTGGAAGTGTCCGTCCGTCCTGCTCACGTCCCTTGGTTTCCAGCGCAGAGCTGAACTTTCCCACAGAAAGTCCCCACCCCATGGGAGCTCTGCATGCGGGTGGTGGCTGGGAGGCGGCCGGCATGGGGCTTCTCTGCACTGCTGACCGCCTGCTGCATACACAGCCTGGCACCGAGCGCTTTGGGGCCCCACGGTGACCCCACAAGGTCGGCATCCTGGAGCTCACAGCCAGGACCCAGGGGTTGGGGGGGGCCAGGCTGGTGGAAGGGGACACTGACGAGGGTCCCCATGGTCTCAGCTGAGGATCCCATCGGGGACTAAATTAGGCCCCCTCCCTTCTTTTTTAAAAGTTTATTTTTATTTATTTTTAATTTAAATCCAAGTTAGTTAACATATAATGTAATAATGACTTCAGGAATAGAATTTAGGGGTTCAGCATTTACGTACAACACCCAGGGCTCATCCCAGCAAGTGCCCTCCTTAATGCCCATCCCCCATCTAGCCCCTCCCCCACCCACCACCCCGCCAGCAGCCCCCCATTTGTTCTCTCTATTTAAGAGTCTCTGGCGTTTTGTCTGCCTTCCTGATTTTGTCTTAGTTTTGCTTCCCTTCCCGCATGTTCATCTGTTCTGTGTCTTACATTCCACATAGGAGTGAAGCCGTATGATATTTGTCTTTCTCTGACTAATTTCACTTGATAAATACCCTCTGCTTCCATCCACGTTGCTGCAGACGGCGAGATTTCATTCTTTTCGATCGCTGAGTAATATTCCACTGTATACATGTCACATCTTCATCCTTCCCTCCGTCGATGGGCATTTGAGGCCCCCCATTCTCACCCTCAGTAAGGCTTTATTGAGCGCCTCCTGCATGCAGACAGGCCCAGGCCGCCTGAAGACACGGTGGTGAAGGCCTCACGGTGGGGACAGCGGTCTAGCGAACAGTCGTCCACACGCGTCACTTTGCCCCGCGGGAAGGCCAGGGAGGTGCCGGGAGCGGAGGGGTGGCCTGTCCCGCTGGTCAGCAGGGCCTGGGGCGGGACTCAGCCCCCGGCGCTGTTGCGGGAGGCAGCACGTCGCTGGGGAAACGGGGTCGCAGTGGCCCGGGAAGACGAGGCAGGGCCAGGAGGCCGAGTCACCTCTGGGAACTTCCAGGAGCAAGGGGCTTGTGTTTCCACTCTGCTCGGCATCTCCATGGCCCCCCTGCCACCCAGGAGCCTGAGCCCAGCCAGGGGCTGGCTCGGGAGCCCAGGCCGCGCCCACCGTCCCAGCCTGGCGGCAGGAGGGGGCTGGGCCTTGGACGCTCTGCTGGGCAGGGACGCGCCTTTCCAGAGCCCCCTCCCCTCCCCTCGAAGATAATCTCGTTATGCACACGGGCGTTGAAGTCCGATGTTTCACGTGGAGGGCGCTACCCCGCCGGGCCTGGGGGGTGGACGGAGCGTGCCTGGCCGGGAAGGGGCATGGCCACTCTCAGAGGCCAGGCCGCAGTCTCTGGGCCCCGGGGCCGGCCTCATCACAGGGCTGCCCGCCGAAGGCCGGCCCGAGAACAGGCCCAGAGGGCGGAACTCACGTCCTGACGCCCGGACCAAGTGAGCATCACCCCTTGCCTCACCTTGTGCATCTGCCCAGTGGGGACAGCCAGCCGTCTGCAGGGTGGTGGACGAGGGGCTTGTGACGGCTCTGGGAGCCCCGACCCCCCGGCGTGCTGGGCATGTGTGTCCTCTAATCTCTGCTTCCCCAGAGACACGCTATTTCTGGAGAAGACCACAGCCCCCGGTCCCCGTGTCTGGCCCAGAGGAGGCACCCAGTGAGTGCTGGTGAAAGGAAGGAAGGTGTAGGGGCGCCTGGGTAGCTCCGTTGGGTGATCGTCTGGCTTCGGCTCTGGTCATGATCTCACTGATTGTGAGTTCGAGCCCCGCATCAGGCTATGTGCTGACAGCTCGGAGCCTGGAGCTGCTTCCAATTCTGTGTCTCCTTCTCTCTCTGCCCTTTCCCTGCTCACGCTCTCTCTTTCTGTCGCTCTCTCTCTGTCTCTCTCTCAAAAGTAAATAAACATTAAAAGAATTTTTTTCAGGAAGGGAGGAATGGATGATGTTCTGCTCCAGGAACCCCACCCCCTCCCAGGCTCGGGGCTGCCCCAGTCATGAGACAAGGCCACGGCCAGGAGGGAGGGAGAGGGAGCGGGAGTGTCAAGGGGAGAGAAGGGGCGATAAGTGAGCAGCGTCTGCGGGTTAGGAAACACCAAGCGGACAGAGGCGTGGAGGGCCCTTCGCAGGCCCAATGTGAAACCAGATTGACCCATGGAAGGCGGCTCCGCTCCGGCTGGAAGGACGGTCCAGGCACCCAGCCATCCCGCCGGCCCAGGCCCGGGGCAGCCAGACCTCCCAGATCCTGGGGGCCGGGCTCCTGGCCCCAGGGGAAGGCGGGCAGGGGGTGGGAGCAGACCTGCCTGCTGGATTCCTCCCAGGGGGTCAAAGCCACCCATACAGGCCTTCCCGTGTCCCCTGAGGCTTCTGTCACAGGCTGGGAGCTCCACCAGCCCCAGGCTCCAGGCCCCAGCAGGGGCTGCCATCGGGCCCCAGGGCCCCTGGTGGTGGGGCCACGGCTTCGGTGCCACAAAATCTTCAGAACAGGGAGGCGAGTCCGGGCAGGGTGGGACCTTCCCCCGCTTGGTTGCCCGGTGTGGGCGGGCCGTGCCGGGTACCCCGAGCGCTTCCTGCACCCTCCTCCCACCCAGCCCCGTGGGGCCCAGGCACCCAGCCCTTCAGGCAGTTTCTCAGGGAGGGACCAGGGAATGCTGGTCCCAGGAGATGCTCTAGAAAAAGGCCCTCCGAGGTCAGGCTGGCTTGGGAAACTCTGCTCGCTGCCTTCTCCTGGGGGGCCTGGGAGAGGCTCCAGCTGAACCTCAGAGAAGACTCTGCTCCCTCCTGTGACTTCCAGCCCCCACCGATCCTCCTCGCGTCCTGTGGAACCGGAGTCTGCTGTGGGGAAGCGTCTGTGCTGAGGGGGCACCTACACCGCGGTGGCCTGGCTGTCCCTGGCTCTGGGCCTGTGAGGACGCTTCGTCTGGAGGACCGGTCAGCTGCCGCCCTGCTCCATGCTGCCGAGGCCCCGCCTCCCCTTCCAGAGTCCTCTGTGCTATGCGGGGCAGAGAGCGGGGACCCCTTCCTGCCTGTGTGGCAGCGGGGAGGACGGCCAGCTGGCCAACTGCGGGGGCTCCATGCTGACTGGGGGCTGCGGGCTCATGCGGTTCCAGTGAAACAGCGTCGAGGTCTATTTTTCAGCTGCTGGCCGCTGGAGAGGCCGGGGCAGGGGCCCAGGAAGGATGCACAGGCAGGGGGGCAGGAGAGTACCGCTGGGCCGTGTGCAGAGGACGCCGGGGCAAAGACGGGCTTCCTGGCTTCGAAGCTAGAGGAGCCAGGGCTGCCCAGAGTCGGGTGAGGAACCGGGGACCCACAGCAGGCTCAGCGCACAGGGCCAGGGAGGGGCTCAGGGGCGTCAGAGTCGGGGAGCGAGGTGTGCAAGGGGGACCAAGTCTGGGGAGGCTCCTCATGGAACACGCCTTGGGGCCCTGCCGGCTGCCCCGGGGGCGGGGCACGGCCCGGTGTGAGCTGCTGCGGAACCGCTGAGGCGGGCGGGGTGCCGGGAGGACGGGGCCGCAGCCGGCCCTTCGGGAGAAAGCTGGCACCTACCCAGTAGTGAGTGTCCCGTCTCTGGGGGTATTCCATCTGTGCGTGCTCTGCGGCAGGGTGATGGCGAGGGTCTCGGGCGGGCTCGGTTTGCTGAGTGGTGCTGTGGGGACACACGGGGGTTCTGTGCGCAGGCGTGGGGGCCCCAGGCCTGTGACAGGGGGATCCTGCCGCTTGGGGCCCCTTCTCTGAGGCTGACGCAGCGTGGGAACGATCCGGCTCCGGCTTCATGTGTCCCAGCAGATTGACAAGGTCCAGGGCCTATGCTCTGCCTCCCGGGGGACGAGATTGACGGCTGATCGGCGGGGGGCGGGCGGCCGAGGCGGGGTGTGCTGGGAACAGCGAGCCCCTGAGTCCCTCCTGGGTTCGCCCTCTCCCCCCAGGCCTGGCCCCGGCCCCTCCAGGGGGAAATCACAGGGGAAGGGCCCGGCCGCCCACAGCGGCCCGGAGATGGTGGCTGCACCGAGGCAGGAGGCCAGCCCCGGGCACCTGCCACACCGGGACCAGGACGTGTGCAGAAGGGGGTGAGCGCCCTCGCTCCCTGAGCTGCTCCCGGGTCTCCTGCTCCTCCCAGCTGCCCCTCTCCTCTGCCTCTGGGGCACGTGTGGCTGTCATCCCCCTTCTAAGTCCTCCTCCAGGCCCACTCCCTGCCAGGCCCCAGACCTCCCAGACTCCAGCCTTGGAAAACAGTCCCTGCAGATGGTCCCAGCCAACGGGGTCCAGAGCGCCCCGGGCTCCAGGGAGGAGCACCGGGGGCTGTGGCCAGGGCGAAAGTGAGGGCCTCTGGGGCTCCCTGGGCTCCAACAGAACAACTCCCCACCTGTTGGCATTGTCCTTGCTCCTGGAGGATCACCCGCTGTGGCAGAGTCCCAGGGACAAGCGTTGCCTTCCAGGGACATGTGTTAGGGCTGGGGACACCCCTAGGCCTCCTCTCTCCCATCCGGGGTTCTTCTTCTGGCTTCTTCAGTGAGATGGGGAAGGAGCTGCCCAGCCTGGGGAAAGGAGAAGGGGCTGTGCCTGGAGCCCCAACTTAGGATCCTGGAGTTGGCACCATCAGAGAAGAGAAAACAGTAGCCCCAGACCTTGGCCAGGGCCCCGTGTAGACTCCTGCTACACATTACACCCGCCACAGGGCTGTTGGCACAGCGGAGGGGATGCTGGCTCCACAAGGTGGCTGGCGTCAGGTCCAGGCAGCACCCGGACCACAGAGCCAGACCTTGCTTGGTGTGGACAGTGGGTATTTGAGAAAGAGTCTCCTTGTACCACCAGAGTTAGATAAGAAGAGACCCACTCATCCACTCACCGTCTAACTTGCCCCCATCCTCCAGCCAGACTCCTGCCTTTCATCCCAGTCCTCCACGTGGCCATCCACCTGCTAATTGGTTCATTAATCCACTTATTACTTACTTATCTATCTTTTCAGTCATCTCTTGACCCATCCATTGAAAGGTCTGTGCATCCATCCATCCACCCTTCCATCCATCCATCCATCATCCATCTGTCCATCCATCCATCATTCATACATCATCCATCCATCCTTCCATCATTTCATCCATCCATTCATCCGTCCATCCATCCATCCATCCATCCATCCATTCATCCGCCCATCCATCCATCCATCCATCCATCCATCCATCCCTCCAGTCACCCATAACCTTTCAACCATCCATCCATTCATCTACCCATCTACCTACTGTTCCAGGAATGAGTCCACCTGCTGATGGGTCATCCATCCGTCTAAGCACCCATCCACCCTTCCATCGTCCCACCCCACTCATAGGAGTGGCTCTCATTTATCCAGTTGTCCGTCTGTGGTCTTCTAATTATCCCACTGTCCGCCACCCATCCACATGATCCAGCCCAGTACTCATGCACAGGTAATGCCACATGAAGCTGCCATATGGTCCCAGAGTACAGAGTGATGCCCTAGCCTCTGAGCTCCTCGTCACCCTGTGCAGAGAGCACCTGTCCCTCCGGTGCAGCTGACCGGCGCCCACACCAGGGAAGTCCTTGGGGCCGCTGGGGACCACGGGAAGCTTGTCGCCCACATGTGGTCTCGGCCTGGCCCTCTGCCGCCTGTGAGGGCCGCCCTGCTTCCCCAGCCAAGCCTGCACCCCGAGACCCATGGCCCTGCACCCCTAGGATGCAGCCTCCCACTGTCCCCTCTGCCCGTGTCCTGCTGGTACCCAGATGCTAGGCACAGGGGGGCACATGGAGCATAACAGAAATCAGAGCCGAAAGCCTCTGAGCTCATCTCTGCCCCCCTCACCAGGCGGACCCGCCCCTCTCCCACCGCAGGTAAATGCAGAACTCCGTTCTCACGGCAACACAGCCGGCGAGTGGGGGCGGGGTCAGCGGCTCTCTTAACCGCCCCTGCGTGCCCCTTCATGATGTGGCTTGAGCACTGGGGCCCACTCCTGGGGGTCACCTGTTTGGGCCTGGGAGCCCTAGATGGCCCGGGTACAAGGTGTCACCTGCTAACTGGGCTCCTGGCTCCCATGCGGTCCCCCTCGAGGGACACATGCCCACAAGCCCAGGAGTGCCCAGCAGGCATCGCCGTGGCCTCTCATGGAGTCCCCCGTGGTCTTGTCACGGATGGGACGCCCGGGGTCCAGGGAGGAGAGATGCTCGTCCCAAGTCACTTGGGAAATTCTGGAGGGCTGAGGCCACTGCTCTGGGCCGCCTGTCCTCAGCCTGGTCCACGTGAACCCTTCCCTGGTCCCCTCCCCCCGGGAGCTCCGAAGCTGACGGCCGCTCGGTGTGGTGGGGTGACCAGGCTACGGCGGACCCCCCTCCTAACCGCCTCCCCTCCATCACGTGGCTCTCAACACCAGAAACACCCCTACCCTTTCCACCACTGCTGGAGGGGCTCGGGGTGCCCTGCCTGAGCCTGCTCGCGCTGCCGCCACTGAACCTCGGGTCTCGAGGCTGAGGCTCCTGTTTCATCTTCTGCCCGGGGCAGAGTGACCCTGGCCTGGATGTCACCTTGTAGACTAGAGGAGAAAACCGCTGTAAGTCTCTCCTGCGCCCCCACGCGCAGAAGGGAACCCAGCGCGTGGAGGTTCAGGCTGCCGCGGCAGACAGACTGATGCGTCTCTTCCCCGGACAGAAGCCGTGTCTGCATCTCCGCGCCCAGGACTGGGGGGGTGGGGGGGTAGTGCTGGGGGCCGAGTGGGTAGATGGACAGATGGACAAGTGGAAGAATAAATGGACGTGTATTGAATGGACAAGCAGGAGGGCGGGAGGGGGACAGGCAGGGATGGGAGAGAAAGGAGGGGGGAGGCCGGAGCGCTCGGTCAGCCCCGCAGGCTCTGGAGGGACGAGGGCTCATGTCCCAGCTCTGCCACAATAGCTGGGTGACTTTGGTTAGGCGCGGTACCTCTCTGTGTCTCATTTCTGTTTTTCTACGTACAAAAAAGAACATAACTTTGCCTACCCGGCAGTGCTTTTGTCCAGATTAAAAAACAACAACAACCCCATCACGCAGGGGCCTCAGTGCGAGAACGGCCTCGGTGAGGAATGCTTGAGGTTCCTCCTCCCTCCCAGGCCCTCCTGGCCGGTGTCTGCACAGCTAGCCCTGCGCCGGCCGTGCCGCCGCCCTCCCCCCCCAGCACCCCCCCCCTGCTAAAATCCCTCCCTCAGCGCCTCTCCCAGGTACGTCCCGCTTACACAGTCATCGCTGGAGCGGCCACACCGACTCCCTCTTCCCTGCTCGCGCTCGTGTTTACTCTCTGGCTCAGGGGAGAGCTCCATTCAGAAGAAGTTGCTACTGTTTCTCAGCCTTCCCTGGCCAGGGAGGGGCTCCGTGAGCCAGAGGGGGGGGGCGGGGTGCAGCAGGAAAGGAGGAGAGAGGGGAGCAGGCCCTCGCACGGCCCAGGGCTTTCTTCACACACACACACACACACACACACACACACACACACACACTCTCACACACAGCTTACTATGCATTTTATTTCTTTGAAAAGAAAAGCCTCAAAGAATTTTTTGCATGATGTGACTTTCTGATAGACCTAAGAAATGGTTGAGGAAAAGGTGGACTGTTGTTTACTTTCCTGGTCATGACCTTTTCCCACGTTTTGTTGTCCTTTTTATTCATGCATACATGGACGGACGCGTCCACCTGTCCGCCAGTTCATCCATCTGTCCCCCATCTAGCTATCCATCCATCCATCCATCATCATCTATCCACTCCCCCATCGACTCATCTGTCCATCCATCCATCCATCCACCCATCCATCCATCCATCCATCCATCCATCATCCATCCATCCATCCATCCATCCATCTATCCATCCATCCATCCATCCATCCATCATCCATCCATCATCCATACATCCATCCATCCACCCATCCATCCATCCATCCATCCATCATCCATCCATCCATCCATCCATCCATCATCCATCCATCCATCCATCCACCCATCCATCCATCCTTCCATCCATCCATCCTTCCATCCATCCATCCATCCATCATCCATCTATCCACTCCCCCATCCACTCATCTGTCCATCCATCCATCCATCCATCCATCTATCCATCCATCCACCCACCCATCCATCCGTCCATCCATCTATCCACTCACCCATTGACTCATCCATCCATCCATCCATCATCCATCCATCATCCATCCATCCTTTTCTTCCTCTAGCAGGAATTGAATTAGCTGTAGGAGAACTTCCGGACTACAAGTTCTGGAACCTGGCTTCCATTCTTAGCACAGCCGCCACGCTGAAGCAGATTTCTCCATGCCGAAAGCAAGGTTTGAGATTGTCATCTACTCAGGTCTGAGTCTCAGGTCTGCCATTTTCTCTTGTGTCCTTGGCCAAATGTTTCTCTTCTTTGAGACTCAGTTTCCTCATCTGTGAAACAAGGCAGGCATGGTATTTGTATTATTATTTTGAGGGCACACCAAGGAAATATACATGGGGGTTCCCGGAATCACATTACGTGTCCACTGGGAGCTGCTCTAGAAGGTGCTTTGGGTAGAAGATGCCAAGATGGGATGAGACCCTTCCCTTTGGGGCTTCCTGAGCAGTAAGGTAGAAAAAACAGCCAGCACCAAAGAGCTGGCATCGTGGGGGCCTATGCCAGGGTGAAGAATGAAAGGGAACAAGGCCAGAGAGGCCTTGCAGGGGAGGGTCTTGATGGCTCTGCTGGGGGGAAAGACGCAGGGTTTAGAGCAGGGTGGAGCATAGTTGGACTGATGTTTAGGAAGGACCCTTCTGGCTGCCGTGAAGAGAAGGGTTAGAAATGTTGGCAATGGGTCCCAAGGGGAGGAAAACCACTGTAAGAGGATTACAGTTGCCTGTAGAAGGACCATGAGGCTAAATGACGGGGTGTGTGGCACTAAACCTTACAGTGACTTCTTTTCTCCTAAATGTTAAAACCACTCAAGCATCGGAATCAATGCTTTAGGCCTCAGGTCACCTAGATCTTTCCAGAACCTCGGTAAGCAGCACTCAGGCCCTGCCCTCCAATCCTCTGTGCCTGGCAGACATTGCTAATCAATTGCAGCTCCCCTTCCCCTAGAGCCTGAAACCATGCCGTCCAATATGGGAGCCACCAGCCCCCAATCAACTACGGCTTATTGGATCTAAGTCAATTAAAATGAAATAAAATTAGCAACTCTGTGGCTCAATGGTAATGGGCACATTTCAAGTGCTTGATACATACCTAGATGTGGCAAGTGGCCCCCGTGCTGGACAAGCAGATGGAGAACATTTCCCCTATCACCCAAGTCCTCTGGGACTGTGCTGGCCTCAGTCAGCCTATCATAGGGGTCCACCAGAGCTGGGAGGTTCATGAGCATTCTGCCCTCCAGGCCCCAGAACCGCCACGGTCACCTCGCCCCCCAGGCTGGGTCTGCCCTGGTTCTTTTTGATCTGAAATTTTTCATTCGGTAAAGTCATATTAGAGCCAAATCCTTCTATGTGGAACTTTCTCAAGCTCACTTTCTTCTTGTCTCTTGAGGGAAATAAACAAAACCAAACCGAGTAAGGTCCTGGCCTCGCCATGGGGCCCCAGCCCTGACTGGCCAGTGCCATTTCTGCCCTGAGCTCACCTTGTTCCTCCAGCCTCCAGAGACTCGAGGCTTCTGTTTTCGAGTCTATTTTTAGTGCTTCTGGGTGAATGTCATTGCCGCCGGAGGCTGACATTTCATCCTCTGGGAACCTTGACCTGCTGCTTTTCCGGTTGTGAGCTGAACCTGCTTTTTCATGCCCCAGAAGGAGAGAACAATGATCATTAATAATTGGCATCTTCTGGAAAATCGGAAGTGGGGCCTCCGGGATCCGAGGCTGCCCTTAACCCCAGCTCTGCTGCACGCGGCCGATGCAGTGAGGGCTCTGTGGCCCCAGGGTCACACCCGGGGCCGCTGGCCATGCCAAGGCGGGCAGGTGGGCAGCGGGCAGCGGGCTGGCCACACGATCAGGGGCGGGAGAGGCTGAGGCAGAGTGGTGAGAAGCCGGTGCAGAGACCTGTGGTCCACCTGCAGAGACCGGCCCTGGGGACCCCTCCCAAGGCAGGGTGGGTGGGGGTGAGAGGAAGAGGAGGCGCCTTGATCTTGGGGGGGATCTCAGCTGGGCTGGGGAGCTCGGCTGAGCCTCTGACTCTGGGCTGGGTCCTATTCTGGGTCCTGGGAGGCACAGAGGGGTGTGCAGACCAGGAAAGAGGTGGGGGCTGGTTAGCGGGGCAGGGAAGGGGCGTGGCTGGTGGGTGGCTCAGGGCATAGAAAGGGGCGAGGCCTCGTTCCTGCTGCCAGGCATGCATGGTGTTTCCTGCACATCCCCCCCTCCCCGGTGTCCTTACCTCCCCCAGGTGCAAAGATGGCCCTTTCGGTCCCTTCGGGAGTGGGGGACCAGGGCTGGCCTGGCCTTTGGGGAAGAGAGCTGGTGCCCGAAATCACCTGTGACAAGGAAAGCAAAGGTCACGGGAACAATTCCTGCTTTCAGGCCGGGCGATCTGGCACGAGCTGCTGGAGCTGACGGAGGGTGGCCGCCCCTCCCAGGCAGCCCCAGGCAAACAGGGCGGCAGGAAGTTCCCACGCTCCCGGTGCAGTCACCGGCTCAGTCACCGGCTCCGCTGGGGCTGCCAGGGGGCGGGGCCTCAGCCACCCGCAGGTGAGCTGCGGCCCCACTGCCCAGGGGTGCAGGGGGCCCCCGGCAGGCGCACCTCTACTGAGCACCTCCCTCGGGCCCCGGATTTTGCAAACACCGTCTTGCCGAATCCCTGCGAGGCTCTTACTAAGTTAGTGTTAGGATCCTCCTCTCCCAGCACGGGAAGCTGAGACCCACAGAGGTTAAACCTAACCTCCGGCCACCCAGACAGTAACGGGAAGAGCTGGGGTCTGGACGTGGGCTTCCCTGTTTCCAAAGCCTATGAGGCCGCTCTTCAGTCCGGTCGTGCATTCACTCTGCAAACTTTGCTGGCGCCGCACCGTGTGCCAGGCGCGCTGCTGGGGCTCGGAGGGAAACGGGCCGATGGCCCTGCGGGGTTCCGGGTGCCCCCCATCACGGCAAGCTTCACCATGAGCAGCAACCTGCACAGCGGGCGAGTGGGTCCCAGACTGCCCCTGGGGAACGTGCCGGAAGGAGTGAGGTCAGCAAGCCCAGCCGGCGGGGTGTCCCCTGGAGGGACACCCCCTTGGTTCCCAGAGTTTTGTTTTGGTCCTACTTCTGGATGCTGCTGGTCCAGAACGTCACGGGCTTTCCCTCGAAATCGGGGGAGCCGAGAGCAAGCATCTCTGCCGCCCGCGAGCACCCGCTACCGAGAGAGTAGATGGAGAGAAGACCAGGGTCCCTGGTTCAAGGCCGCGTGCGGCTTGCTTCTTTCAGAGACACTCAGAGAAATGTGTCTGGGCTGCAGCCCCTGGACGGCAGGACTGTCCCTTCTCTCCTGATCGACACCGATTGAGTGCCTGCTGTTTGCAGGCTTGGGGCTCTCAGGGGTGCAGACCCGAGCCCCCTCGCCCTCAGCTCGCGGCACAGTGCCTGACACACAGCAGGTGTGGGGGATGTGTCCCTGCTGTGATCAGATGTCACCGCTGCTCCCAGGAACAGAGGCTCCTGGGGCTCCCCAGGGCTTATGGGAGGACCATCAGGCCTCAGAGGACCCCTGGAATAGTGCACAGCTCTCTCACGGGCACCCCACCTCGGCCAGTCCCCGCAACTGGGGCAGCACGTCGGGGCACCACTGGGCTGCATCTCGGGCCTCCTCAGAGTGTGTGGTCAGGACGGGTTAGGCCAGGCCGAGGGGCCGTGGCTCGGGCTGGAGTTCAGGGCAGGCCGAGGTTGCAGGAGCCCAGATGATGGTCAGAGCCCAGAGGCCTGGGCCTGGCGGGGGGCCCTGGGGGTGGTCCTGGCTCTCCCCATCCCTGGACCATCCGCCGGGACCCCGGTGTCAGCGGTTGGGTTCTTGCACCGACATCTCAGAGTGCGTGTGCACCAGCGACCAGTGTCCGAGGGCAGGTCCCTGGCAAGTCCCTCCCGGCCAGCCTCCCGCTGTCCCCGGGCCCCCAGCCACAGGAACAGGGAGCCAGGCCCACGGTCAGCCCTGCTCTCCCGTTTATTCTGCTGCCCACCTATCCCTGGACCTGCCTGCCCTCTGTCCCTCCTTCTGGCTGACGTTTACCGTCATCCTCCAGGGCTTATCCAGCCTCCCCTTTGAGTTATCCATGCCCACGGGCACCAGCCCCCGCCGGCCGTCTGTCTGTCCACCAGTGTCTGTCCACCCACATAGGCCTCCCCCGCCCGCGGAGTGTCCCTCTGTGCACCCGCCGAGTCACCTGCATCCCCACCCGGTCCCTCGGGCCCCTGGCACTGACCTCAAGTCCTCCGTGGGCAGGAGCAAGGCTGCTGTGAACTCTGGCTGATACGGCAAAGCCCGTGTGGGTCGGGAGTGGGTAATTTCAGTCACTGCCCCGAGCTGCCCTCCTTGCCCGGGAGGTCAGAGGGCGCGGGGCTCAGGAAGCACGGGCTCTGGGTCCCGTTCATGAGCTGCATGGCCTCAAGCAGGCTAACCAGACCGTCCGAGGCTCCTGGAGCCTGAGAAGGGCAACCCACACCTGCTCCGAGCCGCGGCCACAGGTGGGGGGGCACCCACGGGGGGACACGCCGGGGCTGGGACCAGCCTGCATCGTCAGCGCCCACGCCGCCCTGGCGCTGCCCGGCCGCGGCTGGCCGAGCTTCGGGCGTGCGGCGGCTGTGATGGGACGCGGGCTCACGACAGGCAGCCTCCTTCTGCAGCGTTTCAGTCCTCCTTGCCTCCCGTCCCCAAGGGCCGCATCCGCTGCCCTGTTTCCGGTTCCACACATTGCGCGACTGTCCCGTTGGAACGTGGAATATTTGTCTGTAGCCTGTGTCATTGGTGGGGCGTCCGATGGCCCGGGGCACACCGGGAGGGAGCCCCAGTCTGGCTCCTCGGGGTCTGTGGGGCTGGCCGAACTGGGCCCAGCATGCCCGTCCCCGGGGGGCGGGAGGTCTGACCTGGTCCACCGCGCGTGGGCTGGCTGTGCCAGCCACGAAACCGAGGCTCTGGAGAGGGCCAGGCCGCTGACCCACGGGGCCGCGTTCTCTGTCCTGCGTGGGAGAAGTGGCCAGTCACCCACTTCCGAGGGGGAGACCGAGGGCCGGGCGGGTGTGGGAGGCTTACGCAGGGTCACGCCCCATGGACACATGTCACATCTGACACCAACGTCCAGCCCCTGCTGCCCCAGCTGGGGATGCTGCCACCGGGCCACCCTGTCCCCGGGTCCCCGACGTGGGCGTGTCTGAGAAGGATATTCCGGGCCCGCACCTGTTTCCACAGCCGCCGCTCTGGGACGGCCTCTATCTTCTGTCAGCGTGCTGCCCCCCCTCCCCCCAGCGTGCCCCCTGGAGCATCACAGTGTCTCTGAGACGTCCTCGGACACCGGCCACCACAGTGAGGCTGACCCCTGGTCCTGTCGCCGGCCGCCGGCAGCTCAGGAGATGCCCCCAGGCCGGGGCGGCCGCTGAGCCTCCGCTCTGCCCGTTCGCTCCCTCGCGGAGCCCGTCCCCCCTCACCCTTGTAAGCAGCTCGAGGCCGCGGGAATGAGGGAGCACGACCCCCAGGGCCGTGTCGGAAGAGGCTTCTGTCCTGCTTCTTCGGCTGCTCGCTCTGGGGGAGGACGCCGCCATGCTGTGAGGACGCTCCTCGGCCCTGTGGACAGGTCCCCGCGCCCCGGGGCCGCAAGGGTGCCGTCCTGGAGGTGGCCCTGCTGTGGCCTCCTGGGACACCCGCCCAGCTGCCCCCGGGGCTCTGGCCCGCGGGGACCGTGGGTCAGGATAAGTCCGTGTTGTTTTCAGCCAGTGAGTTCGGGGTGACACGTCACGGAGCACGTACGAGGTGTGGCTGGCGCTCCCCGGTTCCTACCCGCGAGCCTCGGTCTCCTTCTCGGCGAGACGGGGTCATCGTGGCGGCCCCGGAGCACCGAGCGTCGGGAAGGGTTGGTGAATCGGCCCCCTCTGTGCCCGGCTTCCGATGGCCAGGCTCGTCAGTGGAGGAGGAGCGGGGCCCCTGCTGGCATGGGCACCTTCCCACGTCCCCGTGCGCCCCGACACACACGCACACACATGTGCACATGCACACGCACCCACATGCACACGGACACACATGCACACATGTGCTCGTGCACACTCACGCACATGCACACCCCCCGGGCCCAGAGCTGACGGGGCCCTGCGGCTCTTGGTCACCACCGTAGATCCAATGATCGAAGTGAATTGTTTCTTTTTCAAACGTTTGTTGAGAACAGATGAATCATGAAAAAATACACAGAACACAAATGTAGCCTCTAAACCATATTTTTTAAAGAACAGTCTTCTGTTGTTTTTTCAAGCTTTAAGTTTATTTTATTTTTGACAGACAGTGGACGCGGGTGTGAGTGGGGGAAGGGCAGAGAGAGAGGGAGACACAGACTCCAGGCTCCGAGCTGTCAGCACAGAGCCCGATGTGGGGCTCGAACCCATGGACTGTAAGGTCGTGACCTGAGCCGAAGTCGGATGCTCAGCCGACTGGGCCCCCCGTGCGCCCCTCATTTTCTAAAGCACATAGTGAGGGGCTGGGGTAAGTACATTCGCACCGCTGTGTAGCCATCCCCACCATCCCTCGCCGGAACTTTCCATCTTTCCAAACTGAAATTCTGTACCCATGAATGCTGATGCCGACGCCCCTCTCCCGATGCCCGCTGTCCACCTCTGTGTCTCTGCCAGCCTGGACCCCCGGGGACCTCGGGGGTGGGACCCTGCGAGCCTGGCCCCCTTCACGCAGCACCCCGCCCTCCAGGCCCACCCCCTGCTGTAGCTGGTGTGAACATCTTCCTCTTTGAGGCTGAAGAATGTTCCGTCGGCAGAGTTTCTTGTGCTCCTTTGCCCTGACCACGGGGTCACTGAGGTCCGGCGTAGAGTCTTTTTATAAACTGTGTTTACTCCCAGCTCCTGTGCTGGAAACGGGCTCTGAATAAGCCCGACTCAGGATGTATTTGTGGAAGAAACGAACAGCGACCGAATCTCGGTGTTTGCGTCTGGCCTTGCCGCGTGCTGGCCGGGTAGCCACAGGCAGGTGGCTGTCCCGCTTCGAGGCCCCGTCTCCTCATCTGCAGGGTGGAGACGGCGACTCACTCACAGGACAGACATAGGGGTCACGTGCCATGACCGTACTTAACCGGCGGGGTTCTCTCTTCCTGGTCTGACCTCCAGGGCGCTTGTGTGACCCTGGCCTGACGGGTGTGCCGCTCAGCAGGGGGCCCCGTGTGGCGGCCCGTCTGGAGTATAACCGGGCGGCACAGGATACATCAATTACCATCTGTCTTCCGAGAGAAGGCAGTTGGGGCCACCGCTGAGCCCCCGGGGCCAAGCTGAGAGGTCCTGTGCCCGGAATGTCCGTGGGCGACGGCCGGACACAGACCCCGAGTTACCCGCGCTGTAATTTCGGATGTGAGCCAGTACCTTCCCGGGCTCAAGGCTCTGCGTTTCTGTCTTTGAGGGGGGCCACGTCAGGAAGGCCGGCGTCAGCTTCGTGTGCAGCCTGGTGGCCGTGTGACCTCAGGCAAGTCACCTGGGGCGTGACGGCAGGGGCTGGGGGGTCAGATGGGCCGGGTCGACCCTCAGGCGGGCCACCGGCATCTTAGGTGGCCTCGGGGAACCTTGTTGAATTGCTCCATGCCTCACTTTCCCAATCTGTAAAATGGGGATAGAATTCTCCTCCCCGTGTTCCGGGCTTGTGCGCACTGGACACGTTGAGGCCGGGGATGCTCTTGACATTGTGAAGTCCGCGTTGAGCCTTCCTGGCTTCGCTCCCGGCTCTGAGCCCTGGGGCCTTTGCGCAGTGGGGGACCCCTCGTTGCACCCCACTCAAAGGCCCCTTTGTTTCTTTCCCTCCCCACCCTGCCTAGGTCGGTGCTCCTTCCAGTAGAGGGGCTCCTCCAACATGTTCCTTGCAGACTTCCATCAGCCCGGTCCCCGGAGCGCCACGCGCCCGACCCTCTACCTGCATCTCCGCTTGGGTGGCTCATGGGTACCGGCCCCCCGCACCCCTGCTCTTGTCCTCGTCTTCCTTGCTCAGCAGATGCCGCTGTCGGCCCAGGGGGCAGGCCAGCGCCCACCCCCACTCCTCCCGGCCTCCCTGCCTGCACCTCGCTCCTCACCCAGGCCAGGCCGCTCAGCCCTGCTCCGTCTCACTCACTTCTAACCCACCGCTGCCCTGGAGACCTCGGGCTGCCTGCACCCTACCATTCTCCTAGAGCCTCATAAAGCCCCGAATCTTAACTCCCGCAGCGGCCTCTCTGGACGTCCCTCCCCCGCTCGCTGCGTTCCTTCCCGTGCCTCCAACAGCCTGGGTCCTTTCCTGCCCCAGGGCCTTTGCACTTACTGCCTCCTGTGCCTGAAATGCCTTTCCCTCCATTTCCCACATCGTCGGCTGCTTCCCACCCCCCGGCCCCAACCTCAGGGCTCCCCCTCGGAAGACCTTCGCTGCGTTTTACGTGAGTGAGTCTGAAACACCCGCGTGAAAAGTGCTGAAGCGACTCTTCTGTCTCCATGAGCTCCGCACTCAGAACTTCACCTCTGGCCGGCCAAACCCTTCTGTTCCGCCACGACTCTCAGAACCTTCTAGAACATTCCGGCCACCAGAGAGACATGTGGGTCCTTCTCCACACCAAGAAATTCTCGGATTCTCCAGACACTGGCTGGCTGTCATACAGATGGACTCAGTTCTGCTCCTGCCTGCCTGTCCAGGCTGCGCTGGGGACAGGCTCAGACCCCAGCACTGTCCCCCAGCACTGTCCCCACTCCGATGCCAGTTGCAAGTCCAGGCTGTCACCTGCTTCTGACGGCCGGCTGTGGATCAGAAGTTCCCACCAACTCCTCCTCAGGCTTGAGAATTGCTAGAAAGGCTTCTAGAACTCACTCAACGCAAACAGCTCACGTACCAGTTTCCCGGTTTACTCTAAGAGGCCAGAACTCAAGGACAGGAGAGAGGCGTAAAGGTGAGGTGAGGTGGGGCAGGAGGGGGGGCGCGGAGTCCCTGTGCGCCATCGGGGGGAACCACTCCCCCTGCACCTCCACGTGGCCACCAGCCAGAAGCTCCTGGAAGCAGACTTCTCGGGGTTTCAACGGAGGATAGACTAAGTCCTTGGCCATTGGTGATGAAGTCAACCTCCAGCTTCAGCCCCCCTCTTCTGGTCACACAGGTGGCCTCTCCTGGCAACCCGTCTGTCCCAAGGCCACATCCAGGCTCTCCTACTGTCACCTCCTGACCGTAGAGCCCGGTGCGGGGGACAGCGCGCCTTCAGTGTCTTCTGCCCGTTTCTTCCTTCTCTCTCCCCCATCCCTCACTTACCTGCTTACCTCCGGCTGAACTTGGGCTCTGTGGGTCACACCCGGTTGCCTCTTCCTGGGTTCAGAGGACCGCTCTTGGGTTCAGGGGACCCCTCCTTTCTTGGCTTCCCTGGAAAGCAGACCTCAGTCTCTCCGGGTCCCATCCAGGTTGGGGCGGTCCAAACCCGGCGTGAGTTCTCACACGCTTCACTCCCACCACCCGCTGGATCCCTGTGCACACTGCTGAGGACACCCGGCTGGAGGACCCTTGCTGGCCCCGGCGAGGGTAAGGACCCGAACTCTGTGTGTTAAGGCACTCCGAGTGGAGCCTGTTTGTCCATGCAGCCCGGCCTCACTCGTCCAGACTAATTCGAGGTCCCACCTTCGACAGAACCGTCCCTGTGAAGATCTGTGCTGCCCCGGGAGGTGCGGGTGCCTCCCCCAGGGTCCCCCAGCACGTGGCCTTTCACATCGTGTCCCACCAGGGGCCGCCTCTTGGCCTGGCTGGGAGCGCCCTGGGCCAGGGGCACAGCTACGCTGCCCAGGTCCCCGCCCCAGGCCCAGCGCACAGCCCGTCTCCCCTGAGGCTCAGGCCCTACCTGTCGGGCCTGTCGAGCGACCGACCGGGCTTGGCAGGGGCCCAGCGTGTGCCCGCGTGCACATTCCTCTTCCGAGGAATGTCCCAGACCCAGGTTCCCACAGAGGCGTCCAGACCAAGGGGAGTGACTCTCCGCCTTCTGGCTGCTGTTTTCCTGTAGAAAGAGCCGTTCTTTTGAACTCTGGTGAGGGAGCCCATGGACGGGCATAGCTGGGACGCAGGAATTCCCAGGTCAGCGGGCAGTCACGCAGGCAGGGGCCTCCCTCCCCCAGAGGGTCAGTAAAAATGTCAAGTGGAACCCATTCTAATTAAAGGGAACATTAAGCAGCAGCCTTTTAAACACGGCTGTTTCCTAAAGTCTCTTTTTGATACCAGTGAATTCCCCTGAGGAAGGGCAGGGGCGGGGGTGGGTGCCTGAGACCCCGCGCAGAGCCCAGCCCTCCCCCCGCCCCGGCTCGCTCACCCTGCGTGTATCTCAGTGGCGATTTGAAGACTTCAGGGAAACTTCTCCAAGCCCTAATTCATCAGCTGCTCAGCGAGAACCCTGTCTCCCAGGCTCCATTCCCTTCCGGGGAGAAAGATGACAACCCAGGGGACCTCAATAAGGCAGCGGGGGTGTGACCTGGCCCAGAGATGTGCAATCAGTCTGCAAACAGCCCGGACCCAGAGATGTCCTCAACAAATATTAACTGAGTGACTTCTGGGTGCCGGTCACTGTCCTAGCTGGGCCTTGGGACAGAGTGTTAAACCGGACTGGCAGTGCCCTCCAGCACTCAGCTTGCACTTGACTGTGTCTCGATGATGTGATATACGCAGCCTCTCTCTGCCTGTGTTCCTGCGGCTGTGTTCGTGCGCATGTGTGAGAGGGAGGGAAGGAGAGAGATGTTTATCCCATCCCCCCTTTATGCTGCCTTCTACAGTTTTCCAAATGTCTTGGCCAACAGTGGCCAGAGGATGGGGAGGACAGTCAGACCCTCATGGGCCTCACGACAAAGCAGGGTGTCCATCTCACTGAGAAGGGTGGACCAGACCCCAGAGATCACTTTCCTCAGTACTGGGTTGCGGATTCTACAATCAGTCATGGCTGCCACGATGCAGAAATGGAGACACTTACCTGAGTACTGGGTCGAGGATTCTACAATCAGTTAGTCATGTCTGCCACGATGCAGAAATGGAGACACTTACCTGAGTGCTGGGTCGAGGATTCTACAATCAGTTAGTCATGTCTGCCACGATGCGGAAATGGAGAGTAATAGCATGCATGCTCTAAAATCAAAACTGAAGTAGCATTTGAGGAAAAGTCATGAAAGCTATTGGGCAAAGCCATCGGAATTTCTCATCTCAAGGGCCTGGAGGACCTTGTGACACGTCCTGAAACCCACAATGCTTGGGGCCACCTAATGGACTCAGACACCCGTGAGGACCAAACTCACACCAGGGGAGCCCACAGTCGCCAGCGTTATGACTACTGTGCCCGGGCTCTGGGGGCTCCCCGGTGCCCTGTCTGGCTGCCGGCTCACAGTCTGCAAAGCTTGCTGGGAAAGTGGTGCGTTTAGTTAAATAATTATCACGGTCAGTCTTGGAAGGGACAGAAGCTGAGACAGGTGTCCTGTCCAGAGCCAGGTCTGGGGCTCCTTCCCAAAGGAGGCGGCCCACCCTCCACGGTGAACAGCTTGCGCTTCCCTTTCACACCACATCTGTTCCAGCCTCTGTACCTTTGCCTGGGCCGTTCCCCCTGCACCTGGTGCCTTCCCCCCACTGCCTCCCCGATAGTCCTGCGCTTCGCACTGATCACACCTGGCTGTGAACGACCTTTGTGCTGGGTCTCGCCTCTGCTTGGTTCCAGAGGCCCAGAGGACTCCGCGGTCCAGCCCCGCAGGGGGTGCACAACAGGTGCCCTGGAAATTTCACGGAGCGAGCGCATCTCGGTGTGCCTCACGCCAGCCATCGCCTCTCAGTCTGCCTCTCTCAGAGCTCACGGAAACAGCCGGTTGGTCCATTTTGGTCTCCTACGCAGGTGTCAAGGTCACACTCTGTCCTTGGAGGCAGAAAAAAGGCCCTCTTAAGTTTTAAATTTGCCTTTTATTACTGTTTAAGAAATACCTTCTTAAGCTCTCCGAAAGGCTCCTGAGGACATGAAGACGGGCCGGAGTGGCAGATGCCTGCGTCAGCAGCGTGGTGACCCTCCTCGGCTGTGCCCTGAGCGGCGCCCACTGCCCCACGGAGAGCCCCACGCTCCAGGGACCTCAGCTTCCTCCCTGGGTCTTACTGGGACAGGGTGGCAGACCGCTCTGAAGGGGGTGGTGTGGTCCTTCGGGAGCAGATGAAGAGTAGCGGGTGAGGGGGCCCCCAAAACAGGCTCTTCCGTGAGCACGGGCAGGGCAGGGCAGTGGTCCGCGAGCAGGCTCCGTGCAGCCGCCTGCGTGTGCCTCGCAGCCTCGCTGCTAACTAGCTATGGGACTAAACCTCTCTGGGCTGCGTTTTCCTCCCCTGTAAATGGAGATAATAGCAGACCGAGCTCACGAGGTTGTCCTGAGGATTAAATGAAACGGTGTGGGAATTCGACGGGCAGGTAGAGACTGCTCCACAAAAGTGATCTTCACCGTTATCTTCCTCCTCCTCAGCACCATCCCCATCCCCACCGTCATCCCCGTCACCGTCATCACCGTCACCGTCATCATCATAATCACCTTCATCGCCCCCATCACCATGGTCACCACTGTCATCACCATCACCGTTATCACCATCATAATCACCAGCACAAACATCACCATCATCATCATCACCACTGTCATTATCACCACCACCATCACCACCACCATCACCATCATCATCACTGTCACCATGGTCACAATTGTCATCACCACCACCATCACCACCATCATTATCATCTCCCATCATCACAATCACCACCACCATCACCATCATCACCATCACCATCACCATCACCATCTCCTCATTGGTTTAACAGGTTGGACAGGTGGGCTCATGCTATGAGTGTCGCAAGCAGAGGGAGAGAACCAAGGAGGGACAGGTCAGGTTTCTACAGCGCCACCACCTCTCAGCAGGACCCACCCGGGCTGTTGGGGGTGGAGGTGGGTCACAGAAGCAGACACTGGCCCAAGGAATGAACTCTGTTAACCAGAACTGGGCTCTGGGGGGCTTGAGTGGAGGTCAGTGTCGGGGTCCTGGGAGGGTCTGGGAGTGTTGGAGACTTGCCAGCGGACCCGAGGGGGACGAGGCTCCTACTACCGCCACCCCCTCCCACCCGCTTCCCACAGGTGCTCTTCGGAGAGCAGCTGCAAGGCAGGATTCCAGGCACTCATGCCGCCTGCACCTCTCCCTTGCTGGATAACCTCAGACCTGCTCCTTTTGACCTCAGTTGTCCCATCTCTAAAATGGGGACCCACCAGGACGCACCAGGACTCACTGAGACGTTGCTGAAGGCCTGAGCTGAGCAGTCAGTAGGTGGCGCTGATGGGCATGCAAGCCACTCTAGGCCTGCGGGAGGAGAGAGATTCTGCTGTGGCTCCAAGGCAGCTGTCCCGGGGAGAAGCCCCAGCCAGGCGCTGGCGAGGGCCCCCACGGTTCCTGGGGGCAGAGGAATTGGCTGGTGGTGGAGGCTCTGCCTTCCCACAGAGCTGCAGGCCCTGCCTCGGTGCCTTCGCTGTCCCCAGCCATCTCCTGCACCAAGCAAGGGCCAAGACCTCTCCCGAGTCGCCCCGTCCCCCCATCCCGCTGAATGGTGACTCCTCCCAGGAGTCTTCAGGACGTCCCCTCCCTTGGCCCTTAGCTGGACCCTGTCCCTGAGCCCTGTCGGGGTCGCCTTTAACCCCCCACCATCTGCCCCCTGGGACCGGTGTGACCACGGTTTTCTCCTCTCCCACCCCTTCTAACCTCCACATAACATCTTAAAGAAGCTTCTCAAGTGTCAAGTAAGTCCCTGTGTCTGCAACTTGCAGGGCCCCTGGCCCTCCGGATGAAGAGCAAGGTCCTGATAAGGCCCACGAGGCCCTCTGAAGGGTGGGGCTGGCTCATGGCGGTCTTTCGTCGCCGGCTGGCTTGCCCCGGGGTCCAGGCAGCGCCGGGGTCTCTGCCTCTGGGTCTCGGACGTGCTTTCCCCACTCTTCCGGCCCATCTGCCTCTTGGCCCAGCTGTGTGCGCTCCATGTGTCACTGCTTGTCTCGTCTGCGGGGTGCCTGGCATATGCAAAGCCTTCCAGAATGTTCTGTGTTCGTTTCCAGGAAAAGATGATGAAGTGGATGAAGAAATAGGTGAATGAATTAATGAATGGCACCCAAGCTGCGTCGTCCCCTGGTCTCCTGGATGGTTCCGAGATCTCGGAAGGAGGTGGCCGTGTGGGTCGCACCTGCGGGAGGCAGGCTGGGGGACCTGACTCGCCCGGGCAGGTCTTAGGTTGCCCACGGCTCTGCCCTGACCTTAACTCCAGAGGAAGGAAGGAATGGTGGCCGGGAAGAAAGCCCCGCCTACCCGGGCAGCCCCGCCCTGCTGTGCTTTTTCTGTTTCACTCTCTTGAAAAGGAGGAAAGTCAGACCAGGCAGGTGGGGCCCCAGGCAGAGACCCAGAGGTATTTTGGAAGTAAGACCCGCAGACGCTGGGCGAGGGGCGGGGCCACTGGGGAGCTGTCTAGGTCCTCCTCTGGCAGGCTCCTCCCACCCAGGGTGGTGCCAAGGTGAGATGGCTCACGGTGTGGGGTCCTCGGCCCCCCGCCCCAGCGCGGCCCCCTGGCTCCTCCCTGCTCACTGCCTCGTGCAGAGGTGAGGGTGGGCCTCAAAGCCCCAGAACTGGGCCTGGTGTCGGGGTCAATCTGCACTGCTTATAAACTAAGCCCAGAAGGCTGCCCAGCCACTCCCTCGGAGCAGGTGAGGTCGGGGCCCTGGGGTCGGTGGGAGGGACCCCTGGGACTGCTTTCATGGAGTTGGGCAGTTCACTCTCTGCCCCTCAGGCTCTGGGCCGGGGAAGGGACCCAAGGCCATGGGGGACCCGCACAGCAGCCGGCCTCCACGGGGCTTGTAAACCTCGTGACATATTCAGAAGCTGGAACGTTCTTCTCGGACTGCAAATCAAGTGTGATCACACCACCCCTATGGTCGCCAAGACGTCTCCTGGCACTGGGGACGGTTGTCCCCATGAGGCCTGTAGGCCTGGCCTGGCCTGCCCGGTCCATCTGCTCATGCATGGTCCACCTCCGGCCCCGGGTCCTACAGGTCTGTCTCCAGAGCCGCCCCCTCTGCCCACTGCCTGGGACCGTCTTACCCCTGACTCTGCACCTTCTCTCCGTTGGCTCTCAGTTCCGAGGTCACCTCCTCCTCAGGGCCTTGCTGACCGCCCGCTGAGGGGCCGCCCCGCGTCTGCCTCTCCTGGGGCTTGGCGCCCCATCCGCACTGTTCGGTTTGTGACTGTGCGCTCTCGTCAGGTCCCTGTGTCCCAGGTTCTGGCTCTGCTCGTCCACCAGGTGGGCGGCGCACGCTCCACAGAGGGACCCGAAGCGGGGCCCCGCAGCCTCACCCCCCACCCCGGCCTGGCTGCCTCGGAGGAGACCTTTGTTTCTCTGGGGAAAAGCCTCTCGGGATGGCATCTGCCGCTGGAGAAACTGGGAGGAAGAGGGAGTCCTGGCAGCCGTGGGCTCCGGGCCTCGGGAGGGCCACGGATGCCACCGGGCACCCTTGTGGAGTCAGGGACAAGGGCTTCAGGGAAAGGGCTCTCCGTGAGAGGTCGGCGTTCAAGTGGAAGCTGAAAAAGTCTTCAGTTCGAGGCGCAAGGAGGCATAGGACACAGGCGCTGGACGGAAGTGACGGGGCCCCGCGTGAACGCACACTTAGCGGACACCACAGCTGGGCCTGCTGGCGGGGCAGAGGGGAGTCCGCACCACCCGGGGTGCCCTCGGGCTGTGCAGGGGGGAGGAGGGAGGGCCTGACAGTGCCCCTCCCCCCCCCAACCTGGGAGGAGAGGAGGGGAGACTCCTAACAGAAGATGACATCACCATCACTGGCCCTGGGGGCGCTGGGCACCTGTGAGCGCTTCCATCCTGGGGGCCGGGGGTAGGGGTCCCGTGTCCCCACCTGCAATGTCAACGTCAGGCCCCCCTTAGTGCACCTGCGCCTGCCCGTCACCCTCAAGTCCAACCGCGCTCCCTGCCGGTGAGGGGTTTGCACGCCTCACGGGACCACTCGGCGAGCAGCTAGCGGGTCTAAATGGCCATTTAACAGATGAGGAAACTGAGGCTCGGAGAAGCACAGCAACTCGCCCGAGACCCTTCTGCCTTCCTCCCTCTCCCGATTGGTCCCCGTCCCTCCTTTCCTAGACAAGATTTTACGGCGCAGGCCCGGGCTGGGTGCTGGGGTGCCAAGGTGGCCAGGGCCCTCCTGGGCTTCTCCCGGGCTGGTTACCAGCAAGTGACAGGCAGGTCAGTCCCCAGGCCAACCCCGGCACACTGGTGGTGGCCCCTGGGGAGCTGTGTGGGATGGGGCTGGGAGGCAGGACCTGACTCAGGGAAAGTGTGCGGTGATCCATTAGTGATGTCTGCCGCGCTCATGGGCTCGGGCCAGGGAGGCTTTGCTGTCGCCCCCCGCAGATCCCAGACCCCCAGAGCCTCTAAAACCACCCAGACAGCGCCAGCCTCTCCTCTCCATCTTCAGAGGAGAAGTCAGCTTCTGCGTGAGGTCTCACAGCTCAGCCGTGGCCGGGCTGGGACCTGAGCCCAGGCTCCGGGTCCCAGTTTCCGCCGCGTCCTGCTACAGCGCCCTGTCCGCCTCTTTGCTTCGGCTGCTAGGGAGCTCCGAATGCACTTGGGGCTGGCCCTCGGTGCCACACCAGCCGGGGTTTGGAGCACTTTTGTGGCCCCCTCCTTTGGGCTCTTCATCCTCCCGCTGGGCCTCCCGTGAGGCCGGCCGGACATAAGTTATCAACTATAAATAAACCCAAGACTTCCGTTCTGGCCCTCACTTCAGTTTCCCCGGTGCCTTTTATTTTTTTTTTTAAGTCCTTAATGGAAGGAGGGGAGGGGAGACTCCTAGCGGAAGATGACATCACCATCAGCTGGCCCCGGGGGGCAGGCCCCCAGCCCCACAGGCCCGCGTGGGCCCTGAATGCCCCCATTATGAGGGGTAACCTCATTACACCAGTTGCGCGAGGCGGTGGAATTTCAAATGGGGTTTTGTGGTTTCTGCCCTTTGCTGCCGAGCGCGCGGGCAGCTGTGGTCACCGCTTCCTCTGCCGCCGCGGCCCTGGCGCCCGGCCAGCCCAGTGACCACCCCTTCCACCATGAGTCAGTTTCATTCTTAACTCTGTGACTCAGACCTCTTTAAAGGGACAGCAGAGCCGACGGGCCCGGGCAGGGACGGGAGACAGTGGAGGAGCTTGCTGGGGGAAGGGGAGGGGAGGGGAGGGGAGGGGAGGGGAGGGCAGGGGACCCGGTCCGTGGATGGAGGGGGGGGCTCCCTGGCAGGTAGCCATCCCTCCATCCCCCTCCCCCGAGATGCAGGGGGTTTCCTGCCTGCTCCCAGGGAGAGGAGTCTGTGATTCCCCCACATCTGACTGTCTGCAGGTTGGGAACCCCCTGGGCACTCGGCGACCTTGCTTTCCGTCTGGCCAGACGCCCTGCCCGAGCTGTGGCCGGAGGCCCTCGGGGCTGTGCAAGCCGCCCTCTCTGTCCTGCCTCATTCCCATCACTGTGACCTTCCCCAGTGCGTCCCTGGCTTCCCGGCTCCTGCATGAGCCCCCCTCCCCCGCCGTCAGAGCAGCTAGAATCCACGACTCCGTCCGGTGTGCTGGTGGCCCCCCCCCACCCCGAAGACTGTCCTCCCCGTGAGGGCAGGGCCCCTGCGGGTCTTGTCACGGCACAAGGGCTGCACATAGTAGGTGCTCGGACAAGCGCACGGGTGGATGGCCGGCAGGATTCCCCCGAGGCCCACACCTGCCTGTTGGGGTCCCCGGAGGGCGTGGGGCAGCCCCTCCCAGAAGGGGCACCAGGGGACAGAGGACACTACGTGCCGGACAGGCCACGGTTACCGTGGACGTTCCCGAGTCCAGGGGCTCCTGCACGGGCAGGTCTCTGTTTGGGGCCTGAGTGAAACCCAAGAAGAATTTCCCTGTTTTCCCTTCCGTGTGACTCACACTGAGGTCGTGAAGTTCCCCTTTCCGTCGGCGCCTCCTCTGAGGCTGCTGAGTGGCCAGGAGAGGCCGTCAGGGCCTGGGCTATGGCTCCGTTCCCAGAAACAGGCCTGCCTGGTGCCCACGTCCTGCTTGGTTTGTGCCTAGGCCACAGTGTTGGCAGGTTTGCAGAGGGCGGCAGGGGTGTGGGGGGGGGGGTCTATGCTGCCCGGACGCCCATGTCCACAAGGCTGGTGCTCGTCCGGCCTCTCCCTGCAGCCTCCTGCCCACCCTCCCTGGGGGCAGGGACTGCAGGCTGGACCGGCCCAGAGGCTGTGGGCCTCTGCGGGGGGGTGCTGATCGGTCTCTGTCCCAGGCAGCGGGGAGACTGGGGTGGGTCTTCGCTCCGTCCCAGAGCCCCGGGGTGGCAGGGCAGTGTGGGGACATCAGTGACTTGCTGCGATCCCGCCCTGTCGAGTGGATGGTCGAGCCAGCCAGGCAGTGAGAACACAGAGTAGGAAGCAACTTAGGAGTAACGTGGAGAAGGGGACATGCTCTTCCAGGAAGAGGGGGCATGTGCGCAGACCCCTGAGGAGGGAGGAGACACCAGCCCAGGGAAGGGCAGAGGGAGGGGAGGAGGGGAAAGCCTCTGGGCAGAGGACGGTACGTGCAGAAACCAGAAGCAAGAGGGAAGGCGTCCTGTTGGGGACGTGGAAGGCCATCGAGGCAGCAGGAGAGGAAAGACCATCCCGGTGCAGGGTGGGGGTGCAGGGTGAGGGTGCAGGGTACGGTGCAGGGCTGCGGCTCCGAGGGGGGTCAGGGCCCTGCTGGGCTACAACACCAAACCAGGCAGCTCTGACGTTTCCCAAGGACGGCGAGGGGCCTTTCCGGGCTTGGTTTACTTCCAGAGCTTGCTTCTGGATGCTCCTGGGGTCAGGGTGGGTCAGCAAGGGGCACCGGGGCAGGGGGCCTGGGAGGGGAGGCAAGGCTACCCCTGCCCCCACGTCTCTGCCAGAACTGTGGGGCCGCCCCGGGGGGTGTGTGCTGGGGACACCCCCAGGCCTGGTGGGCAGGGGCGGCCAAGGCCATCGCTGGAGGGGAGGCTTGGGAAGAGTGGAAACAGGTGTCCCTGGGCTTAAACCAAGGCGGAGGGAGTGTGGGGGGACAGACCCCCGGGCCCGGACCCCTCCCTCTGGGCCAAGCAGCTCCCCG
Source organism: Mungos mungo (assembly GCA_004023785.1). Classification (NCBI taxonomy): domain Eukaryota; kingdom Metazoa; phylum Chordata; class Mammalia; order Carnivora; family Herpestidae; genus Mungos; species Mungos mungo. Next base: position 126,217 of record PISW01005514.1, read on the forward strand.
GCCCACCCCTGGAGACGCCCCAGCGGCTCCCTTGTTTGCCGGCTCCAGGGCGTCCGGGACCCGGAGCAGCCATCAGCAGGCTGTGGTGCCTGGCGCTGGCCGGGAGGCAGGCTCCCAACCACACTTGCGGGTCTCTCCTGTCATCCGCGGCCATTTGTCCCCTGGAGAGACTTTTGCAATTGGCCCCTTTGTGTGTCGCCGTTAACAACGGAGAACGGAGAGGGTAAAAGATGGGGGTCGGTACCCAGAGCGCCGTGCAGGGCGCACGTGAGGGGGCAGGTGTGGGAGCCCCGTCCGGACCCCTCAGGGGACCCGGTTTCTGCACAGCAGGGGGGATGGTCCCACTGGCCCCACACGCACCTCACAGCTGCCTGTGTTGCGCACGGGATGCAGCGCTGACTCCCCTTCGTGTGGTTGAGAAGACAGGCCAGGGCCACTTGGAGATGTGCGGCTCAGTGGTCCCCCCTGCCCCCCAGCGCGCCCACCCCCACCCCCACCCCAGTCAGGGCTGCTGCAGGCACCAAATCCAACCATAGGAGCGGAGCGCTTTGAAATGCAAAAGCCGTAAGGTATTATTATGGTCGTACACACACAACCAATCATGGCTTCACGAGGCTGAGCCCCTGTGGAATCCCCTCCTATCCAGGGATCTCAAAGCGCTGGGCCCGTCCAGAATTAATTGGGCCCTGCAGCCGAGGACCACAGACCCACCTCAGAGCACCGGGAGGGGCAGGCTGGGGCCAGACAGGAAGCGGCCAGCATTGCTCACACTCGCTGCTGCCCCGGAGTCGGAGCCCCAGGCCTTCCCGGCAGCGAGTCCGGTCTCCTCGGGTCAGCTGGAGGGACCGTGGCGGGGTTTGGGGGCCTCTCCCTCCCCAACCAGATGGGAGATGCGAGTTGAAGATAAGGAGCAGCGAGAATAAGACCAAGGGTCCACAGTTGACAAGGTGGGGAGGGGTGGGGGGAGAGGGCGGTTCTGCCTGGTCTAGAGTTTTCCTGGTCTGGATCCAGAAAACTGGTGACTATGAGCTCCTGAAAGTCATGGCCATGACCTGAGTCATGGAGGCTGCTGGGATGGACGGGCTTGATGTCTGGAGAGAAGGGAGCAGGGCACGGAGGACTGGAAGATGGAAGGAAAACCACAGGACCTGTGACCTTGTCCAGGTTTACTAAGCTGGGTTCAGTGAATACATGATTGATGGATGGGTGGGTAGACAGATGATGAGTAAATGTGTAGGTGAACAGATGGATGGGTGGATGATGGCTGGGTGGACAGAGGTGGTGAATGGGGCATGAATGAACATAGGATGAATGTGTATGTGTGTGTGCGTGCGTGCGTGCGTGTGTGTGCATTCCAAAGGGATGCGGAAGACATGGGCAGGCGGCAAGGAAGGGCTCCCATTGGATGGATGGGTGGCTGGATGGAGGGATGGATGGATGGACGGACGGAGAGAGAGATGGGTGGATGGGTGGATGGATGGAGGGAGGGAGGAATGGATGGATGGATGGTTGGAGGGATGGTTGGAGGGACGGATAGATGGACAGACTAATGGACTGGTGGGTTGGTAGACAGTGGAATGAGCACCTGAACTTCCAGATGAGGCCTTGGTGGGGCCAATAGGGCCTTCCTGACAGAGTTTTGGCGTGTATGGTGTGTGCCCATGGCCTCCACCAGCGGGGCAATAACCTGGAGGTCGCTGACCCAAGCACGCTAGGACAAGGACACTTGGATCCTCTGCTTGCCTTAGCTTTCTCAGCCCCTTGACCTTGGCCTCATCTTCCCTCCAGGCCTGGATTCCCCTGTCTGAACATGGGGACTCGCTGGATGAGATGAGCCTCGAAGGAAGGCCAAGTGCAGGCTCAACAACCCAGCCCCTCTCCCCTCCTGCTCCTGGGTCCCTGCTCCTTCCATCCTGGGCTCAGTCCAGGCACCTGCCAAGCACCCTCCTCCCCGCCCCTCCTCACCGTTCTCCACGCATCTGGCTACCAGCCCAGCCCAAGAGATGGGCCCTGGAGAAAGGAGAACTGACCTCTGCCCCAAGGTGGGCAGCTGAGGGGCTGCTGTGGCCACAGACAGCTGCTCAGAGGGCCCCTGGCAGGTTCCAGGCTGAGTCACCCTGAGTCACCACTGTCACTTCCTACCACACATTCCCTCATTCATAGTGTCTCATCCCTAAGGCCACTTCCCTGGAATCTTCTTGGGCCGTTGCCAAGGGTGTGGGGGCACTCAGCCTGCCCTAGTCGGACGGGCCAAGAGCTTGGCCCCCGGAGTCTTACAAGGAGAGATGCCTGGACAGTGTGGAGCCTGGACAGCCTGGAAGGGAGCAGGTGCCCTCTGAGTCCCGCTCCCACCCAGGAGCTCTCTGACCCTCACTGGCCAGGCGCTCCCTGGGTGGGTGGGGCAGGCCCCTCCCCCAGGGAGGTCCTGCATCTGTAAACTTGAGGCCTGGGCACCTGCTGACACGGGATTTCAGCCGGCAGAGGGGGGAAATGGCCCGTCCACCCGCCTCTCCCGTCTCCTGCTTGCCAGTCATTCATTCACTCACCCCCCCCATGCGCTTCTTGGGTGCGTTCGGCCGGTCGGGCCCTGTGCCGGCCCTGGAGAATCACGGACCACTCCTTGTCTGCTCCTTTTTGATCTTGCCCAAGGCCGAGGCGGCTGTGGCCAGAATGTCATACGGGTCCAACGGTCCTGCAGGCACCTCTCCTCCGCCGACCGCGGTATCCCACTCAGGCCACACTCGCTTTGTGTTTGAAATTCCACTGAATCTTCGTGTCTCTACGTCAATGATTTCTCTTTACACATCACAAGGAGCCACAGGACATTTGCACTCCCAACCATCTTGTACGAGAGCCCCAACCACAGGCTGTGCTGTGTTTGGAACCCCGAGGTTAGCAACGGGAGTTCAGCCGATGACAGATGGCCCCCAACTCAACATGCGTTTGGGAAAAACCAGACCCAGGAGCTTGACAGTCGATCTTTCCCTGGGCTGCGATCCTCCCTCGGGGAGCTGGGCAGGGCGGGGCCCCAGCCCCCAGTCGGCCAGTGGCCGCGCGGGTCAATGACCCCCATCCGTGCCCACACAGACACTCTGTTGGCCACCTTGAGTACAGGATTCAACCCTCACCTGAGATGCTCCATGCTTCACTGTGAGGTAGGTTTTGAGTAGGTGATCTTGCCCAAGTCCAGGCCGATGTCCGTGTTCCGAGCACATTTAGGGTCGGAAGGCTAAGCTGTCGTGTCCGGTGGGTTAGAGGTGTATTAACTGCATCTTTGATTTCATAATATTTTCCGTTTAGTAGGGGTTTTTCAGGACCTTACCGCAGTGTCAATTTCTTTTTTATATATAGTTTATTACCATGTTGGTTTCCATGTAACACCCAGTGCTCTTCCCCACAGGTCCCCTCCATGACGATCCCCCCTTTCCCTTCCCCCCTCCCCCATCAGCCCGCAGTTTGTGCTCAGCATTCAAAAGTCTCCAATGATTTGTGTCCCTCCCTCTCCCCAACTCTTTCCCCCCTTCCCCTCCCCCATGGTCCCCTGTTAGGTCTCTCCTGTTAGACCTCTGAGTGCAAACATATGGTGTCTGTCCTTCTCCGCCTGACTTACTTCGCTCAGCATGACTCCCTCGAGGTCCGTCCGCGTTGCTACGAATGGCCAGATTCCGTTCTTCCTCACTGCCGTGTAGGACTCCGCCGTACGTATAAACCACATCTGGATGCACAGGGCCACGTGCACCCTAATGTTCATGCCCCAGAGCAAATTAAGGGAGAAACGGACGGCTTGATAGAAGCCACGGCCTGTGGCTTCCCGGTTGACGCGGGGGCGTGGTATCGCTCACCGCGTTCTGCGGCGAGACTTTGTCAGTCTTCTGCAGGAATCCCAAGAGGCACTTCACTGCCGGACACACGGCCTGTGTGTCCTCCCGTGAGGAAGCTGCCCGCGTGCCGCCTGGGGGATGTGGAGGGCCTGGGTCACGCGGCCGTGGGAGCCGGCGGGGAGGCTCTGCATCAAGAAGCCCGTGAGTCCGGCAGGCGCCGTGCTTCGCGGGACCATCTCTGCTTCGCCGGAAGGGAGGCGGGTGGGCGAGAGCGTGGGCTCCGGGCTCGGGCTGCGCCTCTCCAGCTGTGTGTCCCTGGAAACACTCTCTGAGCCTCAGTTTTTTCATCTGTAAGAAGGGGTACAGGTGATAATTACTCCCCCACAAGGCCGTTTTAAGAATTAAGTGAGCTGATACACGTCGGCTGATCTAAGATACACGATCGGTGTGAAGTGGCTCGTTTGGGAGGGGATGAGCCAGGACCTTGGGTAGGAGCTGCAGATGAGGCCTCCTACGGTCAGAGCCATGAGGGGCCAGCGTCCCATCTCACAGATGGCAAAACTGAGACCGGAAGGCTCTGGAGGCCGCTTCTTAGTCACACAGGCAGCGGGAGGCCTGCATGAGCCTCTGCGTCTTCCCCTTCCCTGTGCCAGGTGGCGGCCCCTCGATGTGGACCTTACTCAGAAGGAGCCCAGAACCTTCCAAATGGCATTGTCTCGGCAGAGTGCCAAGCACATGGCCACAGACATGATCAAGGCCTTCTTGCTTCTGGTGTGGGAATCGGGGCCCCTTAGCATCTTGAGAGCATTTGTGGTTGGGGGGGTAGAGGAACTGGGGACACCCCCCAGCTCATGGAAGCCTCAGAAGGACCCCAATCAGGGGCGCCCAGGTGGCTTAGTCAGGTAAGCATCTGACTTCGGCTCAGGTCCTGATCTCACGGTTTGTGAGTTTGAGTCCCACAGCTCAGAGCCTGGAGCTGCTTTGGATTCTGTGTCTCTCTCTCTCTCTGCCCCTCCCCTGCTTGTGCTCTGTCTCTCAAAAATAAATAAACATTTAGAAAAAGACTCCAATCAGCCAGAAGGTGATTCTCAGTGTTGCTGATGATCTTGTAGCACCCCCCCCACCCCCTTCCCAGGCCGCCTGTGGTCACCCGTCCTATATACACTTTGCAACAGTGAGATGTTTCAACTGTGTCTCCATCTCCTCTTTCTCTGTGTCAGTGGCCCCAGGAAAGCTCTAGACATGTTGAGGCTTTGGCTCAGGAGAAGTCGAGCTGGGGATCCGTTTGGTTTGGGTTCACGAGATGTATTTGTGTCATTTGTAGACACGTCTGTGGACAGCGGGGCCGCTGCCGCTTCCCCGGATTGGGAAGGGCTTCCGGGGACACCTGCCGCTCTTGGGGCTTGCCCGGCACGGCCGTGGGGACGCGGGGTCAGGGAGGGCGCTGCAGTGCGCGTGGGCCCTCAGCCCGGGTGTGCAGACGACAGTCCGGGGAGAGGGCCTGAGGCCCGGGCAGCGTGGACGGAGGGGACAGCTCTCAGATGACAGTCTGCGTGGGTGCGCCTTCTTGCACGACGCACCCAACGGCACAAGCAGGGGACGCAGAGGCCCTGAGAGGGGAGGGGACTCGCCCAGAGGCACGGTCCTCTGCTCCCACCGCACGGTGGATCCGGCGCTGGCCCCACCCAGGAAGTCTCAGGCCAAGAAACGTATCAGAACGGAAACTGCTGACGGGCAGGACCCCTGTCCCCAAGCCTCCCGTGCGCTGGTCTCCAGAATGTTCTCCCTTCCCGTTCAGGGAGCATCTGCAGTATTGCTCTGTCCCCCAGTACTCTGTCCCCCAGTACCCTGTCCCCCAGTGCTCTGTCCCCCAGTACCCTGCCCCCCAGTACTCTGTCCCCCAGTGCTGTCCCCAGTACCCTGTCCCCAGTACCCTGTCCCC